>CAXKVW010001084.1:0-69776 GCA_964058825.1 Carex arenaria
AGCAGAGAGATCAAGTTCTGCCATCGCTTCTCTTAACTCTTCTAAAAAAGGGATCCTCAATAATACCTCGCACATTTGGTCTCGCGGCACTTTGTGAGAAATTACTTTGATTGGCATGAGGACCTGAGCTAGTACTGATATCTCTTTTTACAACTGGAACTCTAGCACGGTGTTGTGCTGAGCGGTAAAGATAACGGCAGAGGGAGAGAGGGGTTGAAGTTGCTGAGCGGTAAACAGAGAGGAGAGCCAGATTTGTGCTGAGCAGCGGAGAGATTGATTTTGAGAAAGAGGGAGACAGAGGGAGGGAAATGAAAATATTGCTGAGTGAGAGAGGGAAAAGAAAATATCTTAGGGCTAAATGAGTACAAGAGATATGGTGGCTCCCTAAATTCTCTCTGAAAATATTACTGTACATCAATGATGTAAGTTAATAAATCCAATAATGTAAACATAATGATCCAATACTGATACAATGATGTAAACCAATACTGATACAATAATGTAAATCAATAAATCCAATACTGTAGCATAATGATTTCAATACTGTAACAAATGTCAACCAATACTGTACATCAATTAATCCAATGATGTAAGTCAATAAATTCAATATTGTAAAATAATATTAACTAAATATTGTCAATGTTGCCTCTTGAACATGATTGTCAACTTGTTGTTCTATGTCGTTCAAACCGACTTGTTCTTCATGCTGCTGAAGCAAAGGGTCCTAAAATAAATCAATGTTAACTATAGATCAATAAATCAAATACTGTAATATAATGATCCAATACAATAAAAAATGCAAATCTTCTAAAACTAATAGAAATATCATCTAAACACTCTACACAACATATACATACGAAAATAATCAACTTTGTCAATCCAGATTGAGTATTGTTCTTCTTTCAAAGTGAGATCTAATACTGTAAAAAAAAACACGAATCCAGTAAATTCTTACATCAAAAAATTCAAATCAACAACATTAAAAAAATGATTTATGACATTTTGATTTCAAATATCAAATTCTAAATAAAAATTCAAATCAGACATCAAATTCAATAGAAATCATTAAATAACTCACGCAATTTGAATTTCGACGTGTCTTCAATGCTATCGAAGATGATAAACGAGCAACAATATCTATATCTCTTCTGATCAATCTATATTTGTTCGATCGTGAGCCATGCTTGAAGCTTCTGCCGCGCTCCTATATATAAAATGAGATCGTGTTAGAAAACTGAAGGAAATCATGAAGGGAAAAACAAAAGAGAGATTGACGATAGATGAACAAGGCCAATACACATAGGTAGCAATGTTGTATTAAGATGAAAAGAGAGATTAAAGTCATTGATATCTATACTGTAATGTCTCTTTGGGACATTTTATCAAGCAACTCATGTGCACACCTAGAGGACCCCAAATTACACATAATCCATCTAAAATTACATAGATCCAAGAGAAAATCTCAAAATTTACTCCAATTATAGTTAACATTCACTCACCTACATATCCACACAGATCCACACACAGTCAAAAAGATGAACAAGCAAATGCAAAAATCCTCTCATTAATCAATGAAAATCAAAGAAAATAACTCACTGCTCCTCCTTCGTGTCGAATAATCACGAATTCATTCTGATTATTTTTATGTCGACCATACCTCTTGGCGAGTCGAGAGGCTCTGGTGTGAACACGGCTGCGGTAATGGCACTGTGAGCGAGGAGAGGGGTTCATTGTTGTAGAGGGGGATCGCCAAATCTGTAGAGGGAGGAGAGAGAGATCAGAATGGGAGAGATGGAACCAAAGACACGCCCTCTGAGCTGGAGCCTCCGGTGTGAACACGGCAGTGGTGACACAAGGATCTTACCATGGGAAGATTGATGGAGCCAAAGAAGTAGCCATTCATTTTTTTTTCTTCTCCAGCTTTTCTGATGGGGTTTAAAAATAGAGAGACGGGATGGTAAGTTTATAAAATGAGGTCGTACTGTATAGTATGGTTAAAGCTTGTTAAAAAGTGGAAAAAATAAATTGCGGGGATCAATCACTGGGTATAGAAACCTTTTTTCATAAAAAAATTCCTACCACGTGACCCAAACAAAAAAAATAGTTTTAAATTGGAATCAATGTTTCCGATCCAAATTTTTAAATCGGACTCCAAAATTTTGTACTCTTTCTATTTTGTTTTCACATTTTTTTTTATTAATTTCTATGAACAAAATATTTGGTGTTATAGGGGTAGGCATTGTCTACACCTGGTTTTTTTTTGGACATGCCTACTTCTGGAAATTTTGGTTGCCTTCCCTTGGTCTCCGCATCATTTCCTTTTGATTATTATTGAGTGTTCTTCTTGATTTTTTTTCTAACTTTTTTGTTTTTGTTTTTCTAACCCTAGAACCTACCTTGTGCGAGTTGGAGAAGTAGGGACAGATCTGACCAAGAGGCCCATATGTTGGTCTCACAACCGTCTCTTTGGCTCATGTCTTGAATTCAGGTAGGGATGTTTCGTGTGACCCGTTTACAAATTTGAACAAGGTTCACATAGTCTAGGTTTATATAAAATGAAGGGATATCTTGAAAATTTAAATGATATGGCGCCTCCTCCTTTCTCTAACTGGCCCATATGACAATTTCCCCTTGGTTGTTTTCAAATTGCATCCAAAATTGTATTTGTATCTTGCGAAATCTTGTAAAATCCATATAAAATGAATGGTTTGGAGATTTTTCGCGATCTTTGTATCAAAATTCTCGGTTAACACGTATAATATTATCATAGATTTTATTTCAAGAAATTCAAATTTCAAGAAATTAAGTTTTAAGACATTGATGTTGTAATTTTTGTTATGTTGAAATTATTTTTGCATCTATATGTGTTATTCTATATATATTCGCCTACTCCTGACAAAGTTCCTGGCTTTGCCACTGTTGGTCTTAATCCGGCACGAATCTCAAAAATGGGTTCTCGTATTATAATTTGTAAAATAGATACCAATGTGATTTTGACCCGACCAGAAGTGCTATATGTGGTTCGATACTATAAAGGATATGGATAATATTCAGAATTTTTGTCAGAATTAGACAAACCAATATTATTAATTTGTTGTTAAACCATTTCATTTAATTTATTATTATCATTTGTTAGAATGATATTAGTTTTTTTTTTTTTTATCAAAAACCGAATTAGAGAATTGATAGAAATTAGTCGAATCAGATTGAAAACTCAAACTTTTTGGCAAACTAAATTAAGATAAAAAATAATGTAAAGCATTAAAGTATTAAAAAAAATTTGAAAGTCAACCTTCCTTTAAAATTCAGATAATTTTTGAACAGTTAGACAGTTGATTCTCAAAAAATAATGTAATGTTTTTATACTAAAGTTCTGCTCATTCCTCTGTAAACGAATTTGGCTAATAGATTCATTGTAGTTCCATCGTCAGATCATTTTTGTCTTCCCTTTTCATTCTATTACTGAAAACAAAAAAACTCGGTCAAATTTGTAGCCACTTGGCTGATTTTACCAAGGACTGAGGCTCAATCAAGACTACTGCTTCGTCGCTACTTGCATCTGAAATAATATAATAGCGAGGTAAAGGGGGATTATTGATATGTATGATTTTATTTTAAGATATAAAGATAAATATTTAGTTTTTCAAGATTACTTTAATCTTTATAAATATTTGGGAGATGATTTTGTCCGATGAACAGTCTACAACGTCCGATCTTAATTTCGATAGAGATCGCTTGATTAACGAATTTAGTTAAAACTCAGATTTATACCTGTTTTCTCCCCTAATTCGCTATTTTTTTTTATTTCTCCCTAATTAAACCCAATCTGCTCATCTCTCTCCTTCGCGCTCTCTCTCTCTCTCGAAAGACTTGCAGGAGCTGACAATCTTCCTCTACCTCACGTTCCCTCTCTCTTAACTTCGACGAAAAAGCTATAACAGCTAGGAGTAACAGCTTCCATCTCTCATTCCTAACTCAAATTTCTCCCAGTTTCGACATTTTGAAGATTTGTAAACCTAAATCTTTTTTTTTTTTCATTTACAGCGTGCAATGTTTGATGTGTAATTTAATTGAGACTTTAACTAATTGTTTGATTGAGTTCAATAGATTTTAATTGGTCTTTGTTTTAGAACAGTAGCAAAATAAATTTCTACAAATTTTTCGTATTGAACTTAAAAGTATATATTTTTAGAACAATAGTATTATATTCTTTATATTAATTAATGTGGAAGTTAAGCAAAAATTGATGTCTGAACAGAGTTGGTTCTAGCATCTACTGTATTAAATGTATTTTCAAAGTTTCCAGTATCTACTGTATTGATAAATCATAAATGTACGCATTCATGGCGACACTCTGGTTGTTGTGGAAGCAAAGAAATGAAGTTATTTTCCAAGGTTCGAAATGGCTAACATGGTTGGCGGCCGATCGAGCAAGGGAGGAAGCGGTACTGTGGACCCGGTATTGTGGTACTTTTTGGGCACGGGGAAGTGGGTCTATTGAGAGAACGGGGACAGCTTAATTTGATTGTAATTTAATTTAATTTAGCATTGGATGTTGTAAACAACTTTATTAATTCAATTTTAGTAGCCTCTACCAAGCTTTCAAAAAAAAAAAAAAGATAAATGTATGCACTAAAACGATCGATGCTCTCTGAAGGTGAATAGGTAATGAATTATTTTGAATCTTGAATGATATATCAATTGGGAAAGAATTGGGGAGGGAGCGTGAGAGAAAGAGAGAAGATGAAAAATATCGGGTTCGGAAAGAAAACAGATATAAATCTGAGTTTTATAAAAAATCTGTTAATCAAGTAATATCTTCAGAAATTAAGATCGGATATTAGCTAGAGACTGTATGTCTATCAGACAAGTTTGGTCCAATAGGCATCGAACAAAACCCCCTCCTTAATTATTCTCATTCAGAGTTTAAACTTGTGATGAATGAAAATATTGTCTTTTAATTATCACTAGATTAAACATTAGTTCTTATGAATAAATATTATTATAGTTACATTTTAATTAGTTCGGTCGTAGCAGACCTTAGAAATGTACAAGGGAAAAAAAAAAATACAAACCTACGAAAAAAGTTCCAACAAATTGCTTATAATTATTAATTTATATTTTTCATTAAGCATCTTTTATACGTTTTTGTCTTTGGTATTCAAATAATAAGCTTTTAAATTTCTGAATATTTGTTTTTCTCTCTTGATTCTTGTTTGGATGATAGTTTATGCTCTTTTATAGCAAAAAATATGAGTCATTTTTGTATTGTCCAGCTGTCTTTTTTTATAAAGAACTTCTCAATAATCTGATTTGGATAGTATATTAGTATGATCTAAGGAGGATTTTTTCCTACAAACAATTATTTTAACAACGGTCAAAGATTTACAAATTAAACGTCGAAGGTTTAATCGTGAATGATCCAATCAAATTAAACGTCGAAGGCTTAGCTAAAGATTCGAGAAGTAAAATATAATTAATATCCTGTAACTAATTCTAGATAAATATATCGACTGAGCTATTTTAATTTCACGCTGCCGCGCACGAACCAATAAAAAAAATTAACTAGTGATATGTCAATATCTTTACCTTCAAATCTCCACTATAATTTTTAGACGGCTACAAAATACATTATATTTTACAATAGTCATCTTTTAATAAGTCAAGTACTGACAATATTAAAAAGACCAGATGTCTTTATCGGATATATGCAGTTTTCAGTTTTCTATTGTAAAAGATGAGCTTAATTATACACTTATTACATGTCTATCTCTTTACCGACCGACCTGATCCTTGGTCCCCAAGGATTTCAAACCGAAAATAATTAATTTGATAGAACGAGAACGAGAAAAGACTTGGCAACTTTTTTTTTTTTTTTTTTTTTTGAAAGCTTGGTAGTGGCTACCAAAGACTTGGCAACTTACTTGGTAAATTCCTGATACTTATTTTTTTTTTATCTCCACATGGATCTTTACATGTATTTCTTGTACTGTTCAACAGATGCTGCAGAATATGCATTAATTATTCTAGATCAATAAGTCTTGTTTCCACCACTACAATTTATTTTTTTCTTTTTTATAATTATGGATATAATTTTGAAATTGCGTGAAATTACCGACAATAATAACATATAATTTTGCTAAGAGTGTGCATATTTCTCAAAAAAAAAAAACTCTTCCTTTATTTTTCTGCTGTGAAGTTCTGGGGCAATAAATTTTCCTTATTTTCCAGAGGCGAGATAGCCTGTTCCATGTCCAAAATTTTTAAATAATAATTGTTAATGTCCATCTAGGCCTTCGTGATTTAAAAGTGGTTAATAAAATAAAAGAAAAGAACAAAAAACCAACTTTTTTTAAATTTGAACATATAAAAAACAAATTGGAAGCAACCTCGCAAATAAAACAAGGATGATGAATACCATATATAGTACCGCAATTTAAATTATATAATGTTCTTCCGAAAAAAAATTAGTTATCACCTCAATATTTCAAAATTCTGATATGTAGATTTCTAAAACAATTAAAAACTTAGCATATCTATGCAGAACATGGGGACTCAATAATATGACTAGAGCATAGTGATGTCATATGAGCTACGTCATATGAATATAAGAGCGTTGAATTAGAACTCCCCAAGTTTCATATCAATTTTTAATGTGTTCAATTTTCATTTTCATATTATTAAGGGCCTTTCATTCTTCTAATTAACTAACAAAGACCCGTTCTCCACCTTATTGAGTCATGAGAGAAATCAGGGGCGGATGCAGAATTCTGATCAAGATAGGACAAGAAATTATTGAATTGGATTTAAATAGATAATTAGATCCAAATCCATTACTTAATCGGGTACTAGATAAAAAATAATAACAAAATAGTATTTTAACACAATTTACTTCATAACTTTTAGATAATCAACTATTCAAAGTAGGGCAATATCAATTTTTAGAGTAGGACAAAGACCCAAAACTCCGTTTTTATAAATTAGTTTTGAATTTTCAGAATAAGGCAATTGCCCTACCCTATACTACAGTAGATACGCTCCTGAGAGAAATCCAGATCTTAATATATTAAGTATTCATCTTGTGATTAATTATTTCTGAATGTATTTAGTTTAATTTTTTTAAGAGATTTGTTGTACCTTTAAATACTTATGTAATTAGTTTTAACACGAAGTTAATTGTTTTTAACATATAATCCTGGAAAATATGATCGTATGATTATGTATTTTTTTTAAATGTTGAACGAGTTATTTTTAACAAAAACATTATTCTTGCAATATGTAGTTAGTTTCTTAATTTTAACATTTTTTAGTCACAAACAATTATGATTCTTAAGACACATTTAGTGATGGTCCAAAAGTTACATGGATTATCATCATTGCACTTTCATATCATTATTGCAAACACGTCTTGAGAATTATAAATAAATGTGTTAACGGAAAAAAAAATATATGTTAAAAGGAAGTATGAAGTTGTCTACAAAAATAATATTTCATGTTAGAAGTAACTAGTTCAATAAAACCCACAGTCATTCGATCATCTTTTATTATTATTATATATTAAAAACAACTTGTTAATTATTTACACTTCGAATATATATTTTAAAAAAAAACTAGGTCATGAACGAATTCAAAATCGAACATTGAAATGGTCATTTATTAAGAGATGAACTCAACACATTTTTCTTATATAATTATCTTTACACTCTGACAATTAACTCATTACATATATATTTACAATATACTACACAAAAATGAAGTATCGAACAAGTATATGCAAAAACTAAAAAAGATTAAAAAAAAAAAAAAAAAAAAAAAAAAAAATGCCCCCTACCAAATCTCAGAATTCAGAAAAGCACCCCCAAGACACTTCATTAATTATCAGAGTAAACTAATTCTGTCCTTATCCTTGTACCCTTTGAAGTTTGAACTCGTCGCACTTAATTCAACGGTGCAATTCCATCTTAGTTACCTCCATGCATCATACGAAGTTTTCTTTCTACTTCCTCCTTTATTCTCTTCTTTTCTATTTTTTATTTTTTATTTCTTCTTGTTTTCCTTGAACTAGCTCACTATGTACAGAATTCTCAAATATTCAATATTGTACAAACATGGAATATTGGAATCAAAGAAAACAAAAATGTAAAAATGTACAGTATAAGTACGTCGTGGTTTGGATCACGAAAAAATTCTTAGATCTTGACAAGTTGAAGCTTATGCTCAGCTGCGTCCGATCGCCATTTCCTCTTCTGTGTGCTAATGAACTCATCGAATTTTCTATTTAAAGCATCTGATTCCATCTTATGGAATTCATTTTCTACACAAACAATTTGTTTCCCCTGATCAGGATACAAATCTTCCATCACAACCAATTCCGATCCGTAATGCACATACTCTTGGTTGTTCAAAACAATATCCAATCTAGTTTCTTCTTCTTCGTTTGCATATTTCTCGACCAAAATAATAGATTTTTCTTCCACCAATTCATTGTTGCCTAAGGAATTATGTATCGATACAGCTCCCGGAAAGTTGATGGCATTGGATTGGTCTGGTGCAAACTCCTCTCCGAGCTCTTTATGGAGATGATCATTTGTTACAGAAACAAAAGTATTGCAGAAATTGTGTATGATGAGCATTGGGAGAAGAAGGAAATTTATAATTATAAACAAGGTGTTCTTATTGAAGAGAGAGAGACCAATGGAGAAGAGCTTGAAGCGACAAATGAGATAATAGGAAAGGGAGGAAAACAATACTGTCTTCACTAGAAGCGCAAGCTTCATTACGTACTGATCTCTCTTGAAAGTGAAAATTAAGGAGGAGGAGGTGTGCTAATTGGCCAAAGCTGCAGGGTTGTTCTGTATTTATATTTTATGGACAGAGAAAGAATGCCTAGGAAGAAACAGATTGCACTCAATTAATTAAACAGATTGCACGGTAGCACCTAATTATCAATCCGCGTGGGGCCCAGATTCAGTGAGAGTTAGATGTGTGGAAAGGATTTAATTTCCTAGTACAGGAATTTGCAAGGAACTTTCATATTGGCGGCCGTTAGACTGTTAAAGTATTTTCCTGGTTGTTACATCGATCTTCATTAATTAAAGGCGAAGTACTTGCGGTTTCCCAAACGTGGACTCTCAGTTTATCAGAAAATGCACATTTTATTCTTTTACTTCTTCAATGCAATATAATTTTGTTAAATCACGACCAAATAATTTGGGACAAAGTTGGGTGTACATATTACAATCGCCTTGTTATATATTTCTTGAATAGTGTTGTTTTTCCTGATATTGACATTTGTGTGGGATATAAGTAAGGTCTTGGGATATTTACCATTTGTAGCTTAACAATAAAATACTGCATGTTGCATATAATTCGAGTATTTTTTTATCTGGAATGGATGTCAATCAACAGAGAAATTTACATTTATTAAGTGGGATGTTTGTCAATCAAGAAAAGTAGATAACAAGGATTTTCATCTTTGATGTACCCATTTAAGTACATTAACAGAAAAGTTTAAACAAAAATTAAAGAGATGAGGTCCTAATGAAATTATTTAATATTTCCTAATCATTTCAGAAAATTTTAAAAACCAAAAGATAAGTTCATAAGTAATATAAATATACAATATTATAGGAGACATAGATCGCCTTAAATTTCAGATAAGATTAATCCTTGTTGAAATCAACTTTAATTGTGAAATCAATGAGAACATTCAGAGCCAAAATTATGAACAGATAGATAACCAAACCAACAAAAGATTTGAAAATTAAGCACATGAAGGAATAATATGGTGAGAGACTTAATTAGGAGCATTCTCTATCACTAAAGAAAAATATTGCATATACCTCGATTCAAAGTTCTTCAAATAAATGTGCAATTTTTTTACAGTCGTAAAGCATAATATTAGGTAAAACATTTTTTTATGAATTGAGGAACGAATTTTCATTATGTACAAGAACTTCTTTCATCTTGTTTATATCTTAATTTTTCTACTGGGTGGAATTCATTTTGTTTTTCCAATATTCAAGGGTCATTTGGATTTGGATAGAAACATGTTTGGAAACTAATAAGATACATTCCTACATAATTACCTACATAATTACGTTAAAAAAGTAACATATCTATAGGTATTAAACACTTTTTTAAACGGCAAAGTTAGTCAACTCATGAGTTGTGCAATTAAGCCTAAAATTAATTTTCAATAGTGTATCAATCATAGGCAAAATCTAAGTTAAAATTCTATATAAATCATGGTCGTTTTTACCCTAATCAGAGAGGGAGGAGAGTTGGTTTGCAAAATCGATGGGGTATAGGGTACTGGACGGATACATTCACTGGAGGAGCAGTCTAGCTCTTTTTTCGCCGGTCATCATGAAGTTGATCCGCACGCTAATGGATCTGTATCCTCTCTATAAACCTGTACATTGGGTTGCTCGAAAAAAATAATCACCTAACCGATCAGTAGCCCGACTTTTTATTTGGCGGAAAGAGAAGACGAGAGAGATTAGCGATATTTCTCTCCTCCTGCTTTCCCAGACTAGGCGTCAACACCCACGTCCTCTCCGCTCGCTCCTGTTATTTTCTTCTCGCTCCAGCGGTTCTCTCGACAGATTTCACCTCCTCCTCTTCTCTCTCTGTCTCCCTCGCAGAAAATCGAAGATCAAATCATTGCCCCCTTTCATGGATAAGCATTGCACGATGGATGTTAAATAGTTAGAGCTGACTTTTGTATAAGAACTTGATAGGTCTTTTGTGTATTTTTGAGAGATAGAAGTATAGAGCTCTTTTTTTTTTGTATACAACTTTGAATACTCTCTTTTTGATATATGTTGGTGAGAGATATAGGTTGTTATTGTATATTAGTGGTTAAAGGTTAATGCAAAGTTGATGTTTTATTCTGGTCTAATTGCAAAGACTTTATATGCTAGAGTTGTGTTTTTTTTTCTGTGGTGTAATGCAAAGTTGCATAATTACTTTATATTCTAATACAACTTAGAATACATTCTAGAGTTGCTTTATTTTGCAGACCTGATTTATTTTGCTTATTTTTCCATTATTTGTTACCTCAAAAGTTCCACAAAAATCAGTAAAAATGCAACTAAATATTTTTTATATGCTTTGAAAATTTTTAGAAAGAAATTCGAAAGGAATAAAAAGATGTGATTTTCTGAAGGAAATGGACAACAATGCCCCTAGATGAATCTTATCAAAGCAAGCTGAAATTGTTTAATCCATTTAAATTATTTTATATGGGTATGTTCATCTAATCAGGTTATATATGCCCTATGAATTTCTTATATTGATTCAAACAGAAAACACAATTTTTTATTTTTATAGATTTTTTTTGCTGATTTTTAACCCATGCCATAACAGTTTGGACTTTCTTTACTATTTCTCTTATTGCAAGCCTATAGCAAACTTGGTACATTGGTACAGAGCCTTAGTACCTTGTTCTAAGCCTAATTTAGGGGGTTTACAACAGATTAGGGTTTTATTTACTATATTAATATCAATGGTGAATTAACACCTTACTTTTATTGTAAAAGAAGAGTGAGGCAGGGGGACCCTCTCTCCCCTTATCTTTTTATTTTAGCAGCTGATGTTTTAAGTCGAATTTGCACCAAAGGCAAACAAGCAAATGTGCTTAGATGATTAGGACCACCTTGTTTTAATAATACTACTCTCACAAACTGCCATTATGTTGACAAAACAGTCATAGAAGCTGCTTGGTGGGCTATGCAAGTCTTTGAAGCAGTCTCTGGAATTAAGATTAACCTTGACAAATGATGAGCCTAAATTATATATACTTTCAGCAAGGGTTTAACCTCAATTTTATAGCCAATCTCCTTGCATTTTAGTATAATTTTGTATATAATCATGCCAAGAACCAAGTTATTGCTTTTAGTTTGTTTTTATTACAGTTTTGGAGCTTTTCCACCTCTTGTGCGGTCTCTAGGGCACTATGTGCGGACGCACAACTATCCTTGAAGTCCCAATATCGATCCTACTGAAGAATTGGCAATTCAGAGCCACTGTGCGGCCTGACGTGCGGCCTCCCTAGGCCGCACACTTCCTTAAGAAATTCAACAATAACTGGTGCGGCCCTGTGTACCCGTACCCTAAGCCGCACAACCCCTCAAGAGCTCCAATTATAATTGGTGCGGCCCCCTTAGCACGCACACTTGGTCGCACAACACAAAGAGGAGACTAAGTGTGAGTCAGAGGAGAATTGTGACCTGACATGCGGCCTCCCTAGGCCGCACAAACCTAGAATTCACAGCGCAGTCTCCTTTGTGCGCCCCCACCTGGCCGCACACCTGGCCGCACCAATGCCCAAAACAGTAGAAATGCAGCTTTAATGATGCAATCTTCACCATATTTACTTCCAAATTCTGTTTGATTGTTTCCCAAGGTACGAAAATTGTTATAAAAGAGGAAGCAAGCAGCAGGAGAAGATGATCTCTCCCCTTTGGGGATTGAAATCAAGCCACCACAGATCACAATTCATCTCTACCCTAACCCTAATCCTCCATTCATCATCACTAAAGTGCTCAAAGGTGAAGGAGGGGATCAGTGGACTGTTCAAGGACGCAAAGCAAGCAAGAACGGAAGCATAGCTTGGGAATTGGTGTACTTTATTTCCCCGTTATTTTTAATTGCTTAGTTAATTGAATTTTACATCATAAATGTTTTTGTTGTTGCAAACATGAGCGGCTAATCCCTCTTCTAGGGGCTTAGGTCGCAAACATGAACTTGTGTTAATTTAATTGCTTGGAATATTTTATTGTATGATGATTGCTTTGAATTGATGTTTAATTCTTATTATATATATTTGTGAGTTATGCATGATTTATGTTTTTGAAACTACACCTTGCGGAGGTAGTGACAGCTCTCTTGTCTTCAAGGGTGTTTAAGCCATTGATAAAACTGAGTCTTGTACACAAATAACCTTAGAGATAATAGATTAGATGGACCAAATCAATTCTACCCCTGACCATAAAAACTAAAGATTGGACATGGAAAGTTATGGGAAACCAATTTACGAGTACTTCGCAATCGGGATACTTAGAGCATATTTAGTAATCAGTACGAATTAATATAGTATTTAGCCTTCAATTAAATAACCCTATTAGGTAGTGACAGCCCTAAGACGAGGTAAATTAATGTGATATGCTTGAAACATAAAAAAGTATTGATTCTAAGTAGAAATAGGCCAACTTAGTTGGAACTCCCATCAAAACAAAGCATGAATAAAGAGAATAAATCAAGTGTTGAGTTAACCAAGGGATTGTAGACCAAATGTCCCTAGACTTCATTAATTTGATCACAACCCTATTTTTCTTATTTTGATTTTAGTTAGTTCTTGTTACAAACCAACTCTTCCCGTGTATTGAACCCAACAATTGTTAGATTTGCAACAACCCCCCCCCCCCCCAATTTACTTATTTGCACTTAATTTAGGATTAATTAATTTAGTAAAAAGTATAACTGCCTTAGTCTTTGGATCGACACCCATAATTAAGGATAGATTGTGCGCTTGCAAAAAATGTACGAAATAGACCAACTAATTCTATACCCAAAATACACATCAACAAAATAGAAATCTACCCTATCAGCACAGACCAAATAGAATTGTTAGCACATATTTTTCGATGTAAAATTGCTCAATTTCCCATTAAGTATTTAGGTCTACCTTTGCATAACAGAAAACTTACGGTCTTAGATTGGAATTTCTTAACTGATAAGATTGAACACAGATTACAAAATTGGAAGGGACAATTATTGTCTATTGGAGGAAGGATTACTCTCATTAATTCAGTTCTATCTGCCATACCCCTATATGCTTTATCCTTATATAGAATTTCTCTTACAGTCTTAACCCAAATAGATAAAATTCGATGTAGATTTTTTTGGCAAGGGGCTGACAGATCCAAGAGGAAGTATGCTCTGATAAACTAGCTTGTTGTATGTCTCTCCAAATTATATGGACTAGGTATACTAGATTTAAAGGATATGAATGTAGTAATGTTAGTCAAGTAGTGGTGAAAATTCAAAGACCCCACATACCAGAATCCCTGGAAAACACTAATATCTCATCTCTATTACAATCTAAACAACACTGTAACAGTAATATCCCCATTCTGGATAGAAATCATGAAATTAGAATGTTTAGGTGCCAACAGTGTTACATATCAACCAGGGTCATGATTTTGACAAACTATCATGGCGTTGGGAACATCCAGGGAGATTTAGTGTTCAATCTTTATACAAAGTGTTAAACTATAGAGGTGTTCTTTCAGAGCAACCATTACTCTGGTGGACTTTGCCTCTCCTCCCAAAAATAAGAACATTCATGTGGCTTGTATTTCGTAATAAAATC
This sequence comes from Carex arenaria, assembly GCA_964058825.1. NCBI lineage: Eukaryota > Viridiplantae > Streptophyta > Magnoliopsida > Poales > Cyperaceae > Carex > Carex arenaria. Next base: position 14,378 of record CAXKVW010001084.1, read on the forward strand.
CTTACTAGATTGAATCTTAGGAAGAGAGGTTGGACTGGAGACACTTCTTGTGTCTTATGTTCCAAAACAGAAACTGTGAATCATCTTTTTTTAAGGTGTCCATTGGTGAACCAAATTCGGTATTGGTTAGGCAGAAATCAAGACCATTATAAAAATTGGAAAACAATGAAGGATGTATTTGCTTTTGCTATATCTTTAAATAAAAAAAAATAGAGTAGCTTTCCTTATAGTTTTTAGTGCAACTGTTTGGACTGCATGGAAGTATCGTAATGAAGTCTTTTTTTTTTAAATGTACAACATAAAATAGCCCGATCGCTCATTTATCTGATTTTGTCTTTGGTTGTCTATTGGACATGTCACAAGAGGATCAAGCAACAAGTGCAACAGGATACTCAAGATTGGCTACCAGCTGAGGAGATTATGGATACCATACCACTTAGGTAATCTTGCCAGGAGAGGAAGATAGCATTTCCTTTCAGATGCTAGAAGACTCTTCTACTCATGAGAGTGTTTAGCTAACTATGAAGATTAGTGTTGTGAGAGCTCAAAAATCCCACCTCAATCCAACACGGTCTTAATTGATGCCTTATTGGACAATAAGAAGGATGGGGGTTGGGAAGCTGCTAGGAGAGAAGATGGATTTGGGGGTTACCGTTGGTGAGCGCTATTCAATTAGGTTGCATTTGGATGGTGCAAGAATAGAGCTATTCTTGGATTAGCTCCACTATTCTTATTCTTGAGTCATCCAAACACAAATTGGAAAATTGGATTAGCTCAAGAATAGCTCTATTCTACTCATCCAAAGAAATGGTGGAATAGCAAAAATAGAGCTAGTAGGATTAGTGATATTAATAAAAAAATAATTTTCATTCCTCTCAATTAGAATTAGTTTAAATATTAAAATAATATTAAATAAAATATTTGATTAGTATTAAATAAATATAATATTATATTATATTAGTATTAAATAGATATTGGTTTAAATATTAAATATAATATTAATTTAAATAATATATTAGTATTGAATAAATATAATATCAAATATTAATATTAAATAAAATTTTAGATTAAATATAATATTAATGTAATATAATATTAATTTAAATATTAGATTAGTATCAAATAAATATAATATCATATTAGATTAGTATTAAATAAAATATTATATTAAATACAATATAATATTAGTTTAAATGTTCAATGTAATATAATATTAGTTTAAATATTGATTAGTATTATATCTAATATTAGATTAGATTAGTATTAAATAAAATATTAGTTTAAAATATTAAACGTAATATAATATTAATTTATATATTATATTAGTATTAAATAAATATAATATTAATTTAAAATTTTAATGTAATATAATATTAGTTTAAATATTATATTAGTATTAAATAAATAAAATATCAGATTAAATTAGTATTAAATAAATATAATATCAGATTAGATTAGTTTTAATAAATATAATATCGTATTATATTAGTATTAAATATAATATACTATCAGTTGAAATAGTGGAATTGTTGTTTACTTTTCTCTATTGGTTATCTTGTCAGTATCTTCTCTTTTTCCAAATTCCACTAAATTGTTGCTCTAAATCGTTATTAATCGATTCATCCTGCAACTTAGATCTAAGATCGTTGCATAAGCTATTATGTATTAACAGGAAGGCGATTTATTGATAACGGGCTTTGGTTTTATCAAAGGCGGAAGATCCTTTCCAAGCGGAGGCTATGGCGCTGCTGCACGCTATCCGCTTATATCAATCCCTGGATGAGACCAATCAAATGGTGGTAAAAGCACCATTTGTCAAATGCTGATGCACATCGTATCCGATTGTAAAATGCTGGTAAAAGCAGTGAAAATAACCTAGATGACCTACTGTCTTGGAAATCAGGTGAAACTGTAGCGGAATGCATAAAATGGATATATGATAGAAGGAATTGGGTCACAATTAAACAGGAAAAAAAGGGAGGCGCTTAATGGTCCACACTAGCTGTCCAAGGGCAAATGATGATCATTAGTTCATGAGCTTAGCAACCTCATTTGCCCTTGTTCTTGTTATTAGCAACATCATTTGCAGTAGTTCTTGTGCTTAACAACCTCATTTTGCATTGTTATGCTTAGCAAGTTCAATTGTTGTTGTTCTTATGTTTATCAACCACTTTTGCTCTTGTTCATGCACTTAGTAAGCGCATTTGCCAATGTTCTTGTGCAAAGAAAGCTCATTTGCCCTTGTTCTTACGCTTAGCAACCTCATTTGCAGTTGTTCTTGTACTTAGCAACATCATTTGCCCTTGCTCTTGTGCTTATCCACCTCATTTATATTTGTTTTTGTCCTTAGGAACCTCATTTGACCTTGTTCTTGTGCTTAAAAACCTCATTTGTCATTGTTTTTGTGATTATCAACATCATTTGCATTACTTAATTTGCTTATCAACCTCATTTGCCATTATTCTTGTGCTTAGCAACTTAATTTGCCCTTACTATTGTGATTAGCAATATCATTTACATTTGTTCTTGTACTTAACAACCTCATTTGTCATTACTTTTAATCTTAGCAACCTCATTTGTCCTTGTTTGTGTGCTTAACAACCTCAATTATCATTGTTCATATGCTTCTTAATCTCCTTTGCCCATGTTCTTGTGCTTAGCAATACCATTTACACTTGTTCTTTTGCTTAACAACCTCATTTGTTGTTGTTCCAGCGCTTTGCAACATAATTTGCCCCTGATCTTGTGCTTATGAACCTCATTTGCATTTGTTCTTGTGCTTAGGAACCTCATTTGCCCTTGTTTGTGTGCTTAACAACCTCAATTGGCGTTGTTCGTGTGCTTAACAACCTCTTTTTCTTTTGATCTTGGGCTTATGAACCTCATTTGCATTTGTTTTTGTGCTTGGGAACATCATTTTCCCTTGTTTGTGTTCTTAACAACCTCAATTGGCGTTGTTCGTGTGCTTAACAACCTCTTTTTCTTTTGATCTTGGGCTTATGAACCTCATTTGCATTTGTTTTTGTGCTTGGGAACATCATTTTCCCTCTTTTGCCCGTGTTCTTGTGCTTAGCAATATCATTTACACATGTTATTATGCTTAATTACCTCAATTGTCGTTGTTCCTGCGCTTTGCAACATAATTTCCCTTGATCTTGTACCTGTGAACCTCATTTCTATTTGTTCTTGTGCTTAGGAACCGCATTTGCCCTTGTTTGTGTGCTTAACAACCTCCATTGTCGTTGTTCATATCCTTCTTAACCTCTTTTTTCATTGTTCTTGTGCTTAGCAACGTCATTTACACTTGTTCTTGTGCCTAACAACCTCATTTGTTGTTGTTCTTGCGCTTTGCAATATAATTTTCCTTGATATTGTGCTTATGAACCTCATTTGCATTTGTTTTGCCCTCGTTTGCGTGCTTAACAACCTCAATTGGCGCTGATTGTGTGCGTAACAACCTCTTTTGCCCTTGATCTTGTGCTTATGAACCTCATTTGCATTTGTTTTTGTGCTTGGGAACCACATTTGCCCTTGTTCGTGTGCTTAACAACCTCAAATGTCGTTGTTCATGTGCTTCTTTACCTCGTTTGCTCTTGTTCTTGTGCTTAGCAACATCATTTACACTTTTTCTTGTGCTAAACAACTTCTTCTGTCGTTATTCTTGCGCTTTGCAACATAATTTGCCATTGATCTTGTGCTTATGAATCTCATTTGCATTTGTTCTTGTGCTTAAGAACCTCATTTTTCTTTGTTTGCGTGCTTAACAACCTCAATTGGCATTGTTCGTGTGCTTAACAACCTCATTGGACCTTGATCTTGTCCTTATGAATCTTATTTGCATTTGTTATTGTGCTTAGGGACCTCATTTGCCTTTGTTTGTGTGCTTAACAACCTCAATTGTCGTTGTTCATATGCTTCTTAACCTCATCTGCCCTTGTTCTTGTGCTTAGCAATACCATTTACACTTGTTCTTGTGCTTAACAACCTCAATTGTTGTTGTTCCAGCGCTTTGCAACATAATTTGCCTTTGATCTTGTGCTTGTGAATCTCATTTACATATATTCTTGTGCTTAGGAACCTCATTTGCTCTTGTTTGTGTGCTTAACCACCTCAATTGTCGTTGTTCATATACTTCTTAACCTCTTTTGCCCTTGTTCTTGTGCTTTGCAACGTCATTTACACTTGTTCTTGTGCTTAACAACCTCATTTTTCGTTGTTCATGCACTTTGCAATATAATTTGCCCTTGATATTGTGCTTATAAACTTGATTTGCATTTGTTCTTATGCTTCGGAACCACATTTGCCCTTGTTTGTGTGCTTAACAACCTCAATTGGTGTTGTTCATATGAGTAACGACCTCTTTTTCCCTTGATCTTGTTCTAGTGAAACTCATTTGAATTTGTTCTTGTGCTTAGAAACATCATTTGCCCTTGTTTGTGTGCTTAACAACTTCAATTGGCGTTGTTCATGTGCTTAACAACCTCTTTTTCCTTTGATCTTGTGCTTATGAACCTCATTTGCATTTGTTCTTGTGCTTAGGAACATCATTTTCCATGGTTCGTGTGCTTAACAACCTCAATTGGCGTTATTCGTGTTCTTAACAACCTCTTTTGCACTTGATCTTCTTCTTATGAATCTCATTTGCATTTCTTCTTGTTCTTAAGAACCTTATTTTCCCTTGTTTGTGTGCTTAACAACCTCAATTGGCTTTGTTCGTGTGCTTAACAACCTCATTTGCCCTTGATCTTGTCCTTGTGAACCTCATCTACATTTGTTCTTGCGCTTTGCAACATAATTTGCCCTTGATCTTGTGCTTATGAACCTCATTTGCATTTGTTCTTATGCTTAAGAACCTCATTTTCCCTGGTTTGCGTGCTTAACAACCTCAATTGGCATTATTCATGTGCTTAACAACCTCATTTTCCCTTGATCTTTTCCTTATGAATCTCATTTACCCTTGTTTGTGTGTTTAACAACCTCAATTGTAGTTGTTCATATGCTTCTTAACTTCATTTGCTCTAGTTCTTGTGCTTAGCAATACCAGTTACACTTGTTCTTGTGCTTAACAACCTCATTTGTTGTTGTTCCAGCGCTTTGTAACATAATTTGCCCTTGATCTTGTGCTTGTGAACCTAATTTGCATTTGTTCTTGTGCTTATGAACCTCATTTGCCCTTGTTTGTGTGCTTAACAACCTCAATTGTCGTTGTCCCTATACTTCTGAACCAATTTTGCCCTTGTTCTTCTGCTTAGCAACGTCATTTACACTTGTTCTTGTGCTTAACAACCTCATTTGTCGTTGTTCTTGCACTTTGCAATATAATTTGCCCTTGTTGGTGCTTAACAACCTCAATTGGTGTTGTTCATGTGAGTAACAACCTCTTTTGCCTTTGATCTTGTGCTTATGAACCTCATTTGTATTTTGTTCTTGTGCTTAGGAACCTCATTTGTCCTTGTTCGTGTGCTTAACAACCTCAATTGTCGTTGTTCATACGCTTCTTCACCCCATTTGCCCATGTTCTTGTGCTTAGCAGTACCATTTACACTTGTTCTTGTGGTTAACAACCTCATTTGTCGTTGTTCCTGCGCTTTGCAACATAATTTGCCCTTGATCTACTACTTGTGAACCTCATTTACATTTGTTCTTGTACTGAGGAACATCATTTGCCCTTGTTTGTGTGCTTAACAATCTCAATTGTCATTGTTCATATGTATCTTAACCTCTTTTGCCCTTGTTCTTGTGCTTAGCAACAGCATTTACACTTTTTGTTGTGCTTAACAACCTCAATTGTCATTGTTCTTGCGCTTTACAACATAATTTGCCCTTGATATGGTGCTTATGAACCTCATTTGCATTTGTTCTTGTTCTTAGGAACCACATTTGCCCTTGTTTGTGTGCTTAACAACCTCAATTCGTGTTGTTCATGTGAGTAACAACCTCTTTTACCCTTGATATTGTGCTTATGAACCTCATTTGCATTTGTTCTTGTGGTTAGGAACCACATTTGCCCTTGTTTGTGTGCTTAACAACCTCAATTGGTGTTGTTCATGTGAGTAACAACCTCTTTTGCCATTGATCTTGTGCTTGTGAACCTCATTTCCATTTGTTCTTCTGCTTAGGAACCTCATTTGCCCTTGTTTGTGTGCTTAACAATATCAATTGTAGTTGTTCATGTGCTTCTTAACCTATTTTGCCCTTGTTCTTGTGCTTAGCAACGTCATTTACACTTGTTCTTGTGCTTAACAACCTCATTTTTTTGTTGTTCTTACACTTTGCAATATAATTTGCCCTTGATATTGTGCTTATGAACCTGATTTGCATTTGTTCTTGTGCTTCGGAACCACATTTTCCCTTGTTTGTGTGCTTAACAACCTCAATTGGCGTTGTTCGTGTGCTTAACAACCTCTTTTTCCTTTGATCTTGTGCTTATGAACCTCATTTGCATCTGTTCTTGTGCTTAGGAACATCATTTTCCCTTGTTTGTGTGCTTAACAACCTCAATTGTCGTTATTCATATGCTTCTTAACCTCTTTTGTCCGTGTTCTTGTGCTTAGCAATACCATTTACCCTTGTTATTGTGCTTAACAACCTCATTTGTCGTTGTTCCTGCGCTTTGCAACATAATTTCCCTTGATCTTGTACTTGTGAACCTCATTTGCATTTGTTCTTGTGCTTAGGAACCTCATTTGCACTTGTTTGTGTGCTTAACAACCTCAATTGGCGTTGTTCATGGGCTTAACAACCACTTTTTCCATTGATCTTATGGTTATGAACCTCATTTGTATTTGTTATTATGCTTATGAACCTCATTTGCCATGATTCGTGTGCTTAACAACCTCAATTTGCGTTATTCGTGTGCTTAACAACCTCTTTTGCACTTGATCTTCTTCTTATGAATCTCATTTGCATTTCTTCTTGTTCTTAAGAACCTCATTTTCCCTTGTTTGTGTGCTTAACAACCTCAATTGGCTTTGTTCGTGTGCTTAACAACCTCATTTGCCCTTGATCTTGTCCTTGTGAACCTCATCTACATTTGTTCTTGCGCTTTGCAACATAATTTGCCCTTGATCTTGTGCTTATGAACCTCATTTGCATTTGTTCTTGTGCTTAAGAACCTCATTTTCCCTGGTTTGCGTGCTTAACAACCTCAATTGGCATTATTCATGTGCTTAACAACCTCATTTGCCCTTGATCTTTTCCTTATGAATCTCATTTGCCCTTGTTTGTGTGTTTAACAACCTCAATTGTAGTTGTTCATATGCTTCTTAACTTCATTTGCTCTAGTTCTTGTGCTTAGCAATACCAGTTACACTTGTTCTTGTGCTTAACAACCTCATTTGTTGTTGTACCAGCGCTTTGTAACATAATTTGCCCTTGATCTTGTGCTTGTGAACCTCATAAGCATTTGTTCTTGTGCTTATGAACCTCATTTGCCCTTGTTTGTGTGCTTAACAACCTCAATTGTCGTTGTCCCTATGCTTCTTAACCAATTTTTCCCTTGTTCTTTTGCTTAGCAACGTCATTTACACTTGTTCTTGTGCTTAACAACCTCATTTGTCCTTGTTGGTGCTTAACAACCTCAATTGGTGTTGTTCATGTGAGTAACAACCTCTTTTGCCCTTGATCTTGTGCTTATGAACCTCATTTGCATTTGTTCATGTGCTTAGGAACCTCATTTGTCCTTATTCATGTGCTTAACAACCTCAATTGTCGTTGTTCATATGATTCTTCACCCCATTTGCCCATGTTCTTGTGCTCAGCAACAGCATTTACACTTTTTATTGTACTTAACAACCTCAATTGTCATTGTTCTTGCGCTTTGCAATATAATTTGCCCTTGATATGGTGCTTATGAACCTCAATTGCATTTGTTCTTATTCTTAGGAACCACATTTGCCCTTGTTTTTGTGCTTAACAACCTCAATTGGCGTTGTTCGTGTGCTTAACAACCTCGTTTGCCCTTGTTGGTGCTTAACAACCTCAATTCGTGTTGTTCATATGAGTAACAACCTCTTTTACCTTTGATCTTGTGCTTATGTACCTCATTTGCATTTGTTCTTGTGCTTAGGAACCTCAATTGCCCTTGTTCGTGTGCTTAACAACCTCAATTGTCGTTGTTCATATGCTTCTTCACCCCATTTGCCCATGTTCTTGTGCTTAGCAGTACCATTTACACTTGTTCTTGCGCTTAACAACCTCATTTGTCGCTGTTCCTGCGCTTTGCAACATAATTTGCCCTTGATCTAATACTTGTGAACCTCATTTGCATTTGTTCTTGTGCTGAGGTACATCATTTGCCCTTGTTTGTGTGCTGAACAACCTCAATTGTCATTGTTCATATGTTTCTTGACCTCTTTTGCCCTTGTTCTTGTGCTTAGCAACAGCATTTACACTTTTTGTTTTGTTTAACAACCTCAATTGTTATTGTTCTTGCGATTTGTAATATAATTTGCCCTTGATATGGTGCTTATGAACCTCATTTGCATTTGTTCTTGTTCTTAGGAACCACATTTGCCCTTGTTTGTGTGCTTAACAACCTCAATTGGTGTTGTTCATGTGAGTAACCTCTTTTGTCCTTGATCTTGTGCTTATGAACCTCATTTGCATTTGTTCTTGTGCTTAGGAACCTCATTTGCCCTTGTTCGTGTGCTTACCAATGTCATTTACACTTGTTCTTGTGCTGAACAACTTCATTTGTTGTTGTTCATGCGCTTTGCAACATAATTTGCCCTTAATCTTGTGCTTATGAACCTCATTTGCATTTGTTCTTGTGCTTAGGAACCTCATTTGCCCTTGTTTGTGTGCTTAACAACCTCAATTGGCCTTGTTCGTGTGCTTAACAACCTCTTTTTCCTTTGATCTTGTGCTTCTTAACCACTTTTGCCAGTGTTCCTGTGCTTAGCAATATCATTTGCACTTGTTATTATGCTTAACTACCTCATTTGTCGTTGTTCCTGCCCTTTGCAACATAATTTCCCTTGATCTTGTACTTGTGAGCCTCATTTGTATTTGTTCTTATGCTTAGGAACCTCATTTGCCTTTGTCTGTGAGCTTAACAACCTCAATTAGCGTTGTTCGTGTGCTTAACAACGTCTTGTTCCCTTGATCTTGTGCTTATGAATCTCATTTGTATTTGTTATTGTGCTTAGAAATCTCATTTGTCCTTGTTTGTGTGCTTAACAACCTCAATTGTTGTTATTCATATGCTTCTTAACCTCTTTTTCCATTGTTCTTGTGCTTAGCAACGTCATTTACACTTGTTCTTATGCTTAACAACCTCATTTGTCATTGTTCTTGCACTTTGCAATATAACAACCTCGTTTGCTTGCTTAACAACCTCAATTGGCATTGTTCGTGTGCGTAACAACCTCTTTTGCCCTTGATATTGTGCTTATGAACCTCATGTCCATTTTTTTTGTGCTTAGGAACCTCCTCATTTGCCCTTGCTCGTGTGCTTAACAACCTCAATTATCGTTGTTGATTTGCTTCTTAACCTCTTTTCCCTTGTTATTGTGCTTAGCAACACCAGTTACACTTATTATTGTGCTTAACAAACTCAATTGGCATTGTTTGTGTACTTAACAACCTCTTTTGCGCTTGATCTTGCGCTTATGAACCACATTTGCTTTTGTTATTGTGCCTAGGAACCTCATTTGCCCATGTTCGTGTGCTTAATAACCTCAATTGTCGTTGTTCATGTGCTTCTTAACCTCATTTGCCCTTGTTATTGTGCTTAGCAACATCTTTTACACTTTTTCTTGTGCTAAACAACCTCTTTTGTCGTTATTCTTGCGCTTTGCAACATAATTTGCCCTTGATCTTGTGCTTATGAACCTCATTTGCATTTGTTCTTTTGCTTAAGAACCTCATTTTCCCTTGTTTGCGTACTTAACAACCTCAATTGGCATTGTTCGTGTGCTTAACAACCTCATTTGCCCTTGATCTTGTCCTTATGAACCTTATTTGCATTTGTTCTTGTGCTTAGGAACCTCATTTGCCCTTGTTGTGTTCTTAACAACCTCAATTGTTGTTGTTCATATGCTTCCTAACCTCATTTTCCCTTGTTCTTGTGCTTAGCAATACCATTTACACTTGTTCTTGTGCTTAACAACTTCATTTGTTGTTGTTCCAGTGCTTTGCAACATAATTTGCCCTTGATCTTGTACTTATAAACCTCATTTGTATTTGTTCTTGTGCTTAAGAACCTCATTTTCCATTGTTTGTGTGCTTAACAACCTCAATTGGCATTGTTCGTGTGCTTAACAACCTCCTTTGCCCTTGATCTTGTAGTTATGAACCTTATTTGCATTTGTTCTTGTGCTTAGGAACCTTATTTGCTCTTGTTCGTGTGCTTAACAACCTCAATTGCCATTGTTCATATGCTTCTTAACCTAAAGCCCTTGTTCTTGTGCTTAGCAACATCATTTACACTTGTTCTTATGCTTAACAACCTCATTTGTCGTTGTTCTTGCACTTTGTAACATAATTTGCCCTTGATCTTGTGTTTATGAACCTCATTTGTATTTGTTCTTGTGCTTAGGAACATCATTTGCCCTTGTTTGTGTGCTTAACAACCTCAATTGGCGTTGTTCGTGTGCTTAACAACCTCTTTTGCCCTTGATCTTGTGGTTATGAACCTCATTTCCATTTGTTCTTGTGCTTAGGAATCTCATTTGCCCTTCTTTTTGTGCTTAACAACCTCAATTGTTGTTGTTCATATGCTTCTTAACCTTTTTTTTTCCTTTGTTCTTGTGCTTAGCAATATCATTTACACTTGTTCCTGTGCTTAACGACCTCATTTGTCGTTGTTCCTGCGATTTGCAACATAATTTTCCCTTGATCTTGTGCTTGGAAATCTCATTTGCCCTTGTTTGTGTGCTTAATAGCCTCAATTGGCGTTGTTCGTGTGCTTAACAACCTTTTTTGCCCTTGACCTTGTGCTTATGAACCTCATTTGCATTTGTTATTGTAGTTAGAAACCTCATTTGACCTTGTTTGTGTGCTTATTAAACTCAATTGTTGTTGTTCATATGCTTCTTAACCTCTTCTGTCATTGTTATTGTGCTTAGCAACATCATTTATACTTGTTCTTGTGCTTAACAACCTCATTTGTAATTGTTCTTGCACTTTGCAACAACATAATTTGCCCTTGATATTGTGTTTATGAACCTCATTTGCAATTTGTTCTTGTGCTTAGGAACATCATTTGCCATTGTTTGTGTGCTTAACAACCTCAATTGGTGTTGTTCGTTCATTTAACAACTTCTTTTGCCCTTGATCTTGTGGTTATGAACCTCTTTTGCATTTGTTCTTGTACTTAGGAACCTCATTTGCCCTTGTATTTGTGCTTAACAACTTCAATTGTCATTGTTCCTATACTTCTTAATCTTTTTTGCCCTTGTTCTTGTGCTTAGCAATAACATTTACACTTGTTCTTGTGCTTAACGACCTCATTTGTCGTTGTTCCTGCACTTTGCAAAATAAGTTGCCCTTGATTTTGTGCTTGTGAACATCATTTGCATTTGTTCTTATGCTTAGGAACCTCATTTTCTCTTGTTAGTGCGCTTAACAACCTTAATTGTCATTGTTCATATGCTTCTTAACCTCTTTTGCCCTTGTTATGGCGCATAGCAACATCATTTACATTTTTTCTTGAGCTTAACAACCTCCTTTGTAGTTGATCTTGCGCTTCGCAACATAATTTGACCTTAATCTTGTGCTTATTAACCTCATTTGCATTTGTTCTTGTGCTTAGGAACATCATTTGCCCTTGTTCGTGTGCTTAACAACCTCAATTGTCTTTTGGCTTGATCAGTTGAAACTGATGTATTTTATTTAGGGCTTGATTACGTGTAAAGCACAGTATGAATGTTAGTAAAAAAAATTTGGTGTTTCATATTTGAAACAACATTAGTTTTCAGAGAAAGATGAGGAAAAAGAATATTTGAAAGAGTAAATTGTAATTGCTTTAGTAGTGTTATGTGATAGCAATGGGAAAGAAAAAGTAACACATATATATGGATATATTCCACCAGTTGGGGTTGCAGTCAACAAAAGGCGATACGAAAAGAGGTGGTTACATCCCAAAAAAAAGGAGAGGTAAAAGAAAAAGGAAAAAAAGAAAACTACAGATAGCTTTTTTTACAGGAGGGTAGTGGTGAGATGAACATTTCAGAGTTCAGTGATGTTGGCGTGGGTAGGTGGAACAGGTGGCATAGTTGTTGTTTCGTTTGCGAGGAGGTTGGCATGGACACTGTTTACTGAAGCGGAGATGTCCAGTGCTGTTGGCAGCTAAAGAAGATTCTGATGGTTTATGCAAAGGAGTGTGTTCATGTTGTCCAAGTACTGCACACGGTTTTGCAGCAGGAGAAGTTGACAGTGTTGGTTGGAATTTTGTTCAGTAAGTTCTTGTAAGCAGGTGTTAGCTGCTAGAGTCTCAAACATGTGACAACGATTTATGTTTTCTGTCAAGGTGGTGTGGTCAAGGTTGTTATGGTACAGCTTGTCGTGGAGCCTGCAGATTGTGTTGCGGGCAATGTCTAGTTGGTTAGCTAGACGGTTGGCGACCTCTTCCCAAGTTTTTTTGGTGCGAACAAATACACGTGAGTTGAGGTATGCAGAGACACAGTGGTCTCCTGTATAGTATGTTTCGATGTAGCGTAGCGCCATGCGTGAGGCAATATCTTCTGCTATTGTGAGAGTATCTTCAGAAGGGGATGTGAAGGTTTTTTCGACCGATGCTACATTTGACCGGATGATGCTGAACCACCACCATAACAGTGACTAGGCCACAAATGCCAGCGTCATGGCTATATGTTGGAGGATGCATTCCCAGATCAGATGTAAGGTTGGTGAGGATTTCACGTCCAATGAGGGGTAGTATTTCCATTGGTTGGGAAAAAAGATTTTGTCTTTGAAGGAGATGAGTATTTCCCTAGTAGTTGTGGAAAGAACAGTGAAGGAGGAAACTTGGTTCACTGTTTGGGGGAGTTAATGTTGCAATTACAGTGAGGGGTGAGTGGAAATGCTATGGTAATTGGAATGGTAACTTTCATTTAAATAAGAGTGGGGGCAGATTTGTAAAGGGAACCTATATAGGTGATTGTGTAGTGGGTGGAGGAAGTGGTTTAAGGATGACACCTGTTGCCAATTGTTGCTGTCATTATAAGCCTTGATAATGGTGATGAGGGTGAAGACAAAGAAGAGTGAGGACAAATCCGCCCCAGTATAAGCTTGATAAGGGTGAAGAAAGCTCCTCCAGTACCGTTGAAGGCCCTAAAGAATAGAGTTAAATCAAAGTTATTTGATTAGGATATATAATTTTTGAAATTATGATCAACGCACTTATAATCCTTCATGAGCTATCATTTGTTTTTTACTCTTATTATTTTAATATAAGTATGGATTATAAACCTCTCTAGAAGTTTTTTTACTTATGCACAAAAAGTCATAACTTGAGAATCTTAACTACAAAAAAAGGAGGGATGTATGAATACAAAATTTGAAAAAATAAAATGAAGAATCATCTATCAAACGAAGTTGATACGAGTCATTAGATTATGTGTGATGGACATAAAACTTGACCACTTAATAAAAAAATTTACAAACTAATACTTAAACCCAAAACATGAAAAGTATCTTGGATTGTGGCCAATAAATCAAAATTTCAACATATCATGGTGGATTATGCCATATCCTATATTTTCTTCAGAACATATATGCATTATTTGATCATTAATAAAAATTTCAACATATCCTATATTTAGAATAACAATTTATAATAATTTCAATATTCCGCCTAATTAGAGGCCCTCTTAATTGATCTATTTACTAAAACTTCAAAACTCCGTTATTTAGACGAATTAAATGATCATATTAAGTGACAAAATTAAATAGTCTAACTAATTGCACCATAATTACAATATATTGTCTATATTAAGAGACACATATTCTTGATCTATACCAAATTTCAATATCTCTTGACTTATAGAAGAAACAATAGATCAAGTCATTCTTTGTTAGTGAAAAATCGCAAATATCATGACTAATAGAGTCAAAATTCAAAGTTTGCACTTTATTAACTTCAACATTAAATTGATTAGTGCAATTATTTATGCTTTAACTTCAATTCATTCATGAATTTATTATTTTTAGACCTTATTTTACAATTTACCAATTTAAGGGGGAGTGCATGAATTGAGGTAGAGCCCTCTATTCGTTTTGAGCATAACTATATTTTACTCTAACCCTTTTGACCATTTCCAAAAAGGGGAAGATATATTACAAGTTCATGCTACATTGGTATTCCAAGACACTATACACACAAACACAAGAAAAAGGGATAAAAAAACAAAAAAAATTCAAAAAATTTCGAACTTTGTGGGAATAACTAATTTATGCACTAACTTGATATATATGTTTTGTAAATCGTCAAAATTAGGGGTGTCAATGGGTACGGTAAGGGTCGGGTGGAAGCATTTTCATACTCGTACCCGTTACAAATTGTTCTTACCCGTACCCGCTATAAATTATCTTACCCGTATCCTACCCTTACCCGTTATGGTTGTCGGATAACGAAAAAAAATTTATCCTTACCCAATAAGTTTACGAAAAAAAAATCTTACCCGTACCTATCTTATTGGATACGGTACGGGTCAGATAAACGGGTAAAAGGGTGCCATTGACACCCCTAGTCAAAATGGATAGATTGTTGGATTGTGCTATAATCCACTTGTTTGTTTGGCTATATTTGCAAAACATATATAAATTGAATTTTCTTGTCTTGAGAAATTGTGTAGGTTCATGACAATGGAAGATCAAAGATTTATGCATCAAGGATGAAATATTAAACTGCTATCAATATTAAGAATGTGGTCATGAAGTGCAAGGCATTGGACATCAGAAGACCATCTCAAGATTAAGGATATCAAATCTGTAATATTGGTACAATAAGCTTGAGAATGAATAGAGTAAGGTCTACCGTTGCAACGGTTCAAGAACCGTTATAACGAAATAAATAAATTCCTCTACCGATCGGTGACGGTATAATTCAGATTGGACCATCATCTAACGGTAAGATTTCCATAGTATACCGTGATGGCTACCGTTATAACAGTACGTCTACCATTGAGGTTAATGGTGTTCATGTTGGGTTCGGGCTGTTCAAACCCATTGATTAAGTCTGTTGAGGTTTGACTGTTCAAACCCATTTATTTGCTTAAGATGCGGAAAGAACGTAAAACAAAAATTTTACTTCTAACTTAAGCCAAGAATTAAATGAGGTATGTCAGGAAACTTTCCAAGGCGGTCCACCTTCAGTATTCCTTTGACATCAAAACCCAATTTAATTCTTTTACAGATCTACTCCATGATTGATTTCTAAAACTTTAATCTATTTACAAATTAAATAGATTAATATAACATATTTATACCTTGTTTTCAAATTCTAATTGGAATGCAGCAGACCGAGAAGATCGAATCTGACGAACGTCTTACTTCAGAGTATCAGACGTCTGATACCTCTATCGGTTATCCACCAGGACTAACCAGAGAGTGGTTTATTTCTTTTGTCAGAAATACCGTAAACTGCGGAATTTATGCAGAAACACAAAACCCGAGAAAAGGACAAAATAGGTATATTTACGACTTGCAGTTATTCAAATAGAAATACCGCAACTTTCGCAAATATATTATTTCCGAATCTCGAAAATAACCGTAACCGAGAAAGAGACAAAATAGACTAATCGATTCGATCAATCAGATCAGATACGATACAAGTGAATTGGTAGTTTTCTCTTTACCCCTGCCCCTCTATTTATAGTAAAATTCAAGCAGGTTGGCCGATTACTGAAATATCCCTAAAGTTTGGCATATTTACAACTATGCCATTATGAATGGCGGTTCATAAGTTAAAAACCATCAAATTTGTGTCAAACCATTAAATTGATATCAAACTATCAAATTTATGTCGGTTTAAAAAAATATCAAATCATATGATATTTTGTTACTAAGCCGCCATTTTTATTTTATATTAAAACCATCAAATTCAATGGTGCCGCCATATATTTGATGGTATTAGATTTTTTTTTTATTTGGATTTTAATTTTAAAACCATTAAAATTAAAACCTTAAAAATCTAAATCAAATATATATAATTGTTCTAAACAATTATATTTCTTAGGGTTCAGTTTCGGTTCGGTTTCGGTACGGTTTTATGCAACGCATCGAGTACGCTCATAAATTAATCGTTGTTTCTGCTTGTCATCTTATATGACATATATAATTTAATTATATCACGTATAATTAATTATAACCATCTTAATATTAATTATAACCAATTTATGATTAATCAGTAAGATTCTCCGACTAGCTCCTATACGGTGTGACCCAATAGGATCTGTGTTATGTTGGTAAATAGAATTAAAACTGCTTTAACTTCTATAATCATAGGAGGCATCTGACATCTGCACTATGACTATCCAATTACACAGATGATGTTGTACTGTACAATATCACGATCCAGTAAACTTTTTACTCGTGTTAATTCTTATGTCTCACAGTATCAGATTAGTTTCAAGGTAGGTGCGTGTCATCCTTGCAAATATAATCTTTTCTTGATCTTGAGCAAATTATCAAATATAATTACTCTTGTAATTATACCGCTAGCAGATAATCTTACTCTATCAAGGGGCCCAGTGATACTGTAACTCGTATAGAGATACGAGGGACAATAGTACTTTTGGTAAACCATCACTACCTCAGCTAAGCTATGTATACCGAAAAGCTACCGTTATAACTGCATTTTATCGACAGCGTTAGATAACAATCACACATATACATCTCTTAGTAGGAAAGATGAATACCTCATACTTTAGAACTTAACACTGAATGAAAATATTAATGACACGTACACAATTCCATTTAATATTTCATTCGGGGTCTGTCAAATACCATGTTCCTGAAACATGTATCTATGTGATTAAAATGACATCTCTTGTCAGTGGTCTGTAAAACTTGACCATCTTTTAATCCATATACTAACCTTGTAACGGTAAATTAGTGTTCCTGCTAATTACCTTGGTTAGAGACTTTTAAGAGTATATATCATCTATATTATGAAGTTTTACAATTCCAGTTATTGACTCTAGTCAGATAAAGGAATGATCCATAAATTCAATAATACTCAAGGCAACAAAATGACAGTTTATTAATCACTCAATTCATGAACAAAGCTTTATGATAATTTATCGTATTATTGACTTCTAGATTATTACAAACTAACAGTTCAAACCTAGCGTAAGTTGACCGCCCACTGTAATGGTATATGGGATCGTTATAACATTAGAGCCAAATTACTTTCATATTATCAGCTCTCTATAATTAGAAGCATGGTCTAAGTTTGGATTATCACTCTAGCCGCCACAAATTTCAATATTTCAAATTCTCAGATCTAGAAAAAATTGTTATAGCTTGTGCACCTCAACTTCAATATTCTCAATCAATCTCAAACTTATTCAATTAATACAACCAACTCTTAGAGTGATCATGCGTGATCAACCTTTTACATTCGAGCCTTAGTGCTCACTTTATTTACTTGCGAAGCTGTAGCGCTCGTTGAACCGATTTCGTTCTCAGAGCTGTGTGATTTCCAGAAGGTATAAGGGTTCAACAGTTCCAACTTGTACTACCTTTCCATTGGGTTAAGAAAGACGCACCATCTCGAAGGTCGCGAGCCCTGGAGACGTAAGTGTTAGTGTCGAACTCCATAAATAACTCTTGTGTCAAGCTGGCTGAGTGGCTAGACAGGTTGAGCAACTGGGAATTCAGGGGAGAGCTACGGTATCGGAGAGGGAAGAGTCACAAAGCCGGTGAAACACAATTTAGGGTTTTTCTTCTTTGAGCGTAGAGAAAGAGAGACTCAAAGCCATTTTAGAGTGGCAATCTATACCGGAAGTAAACTATTACTTGCCTTTCTTCTTTGAGCAAGCGATAGAAGGAGAACATTGATTTCAAAAACATGTTGTTTGCATCAGAAAGGAGAAACATCTCGAGAGGTGCATCAGAGAAAATGCGTCTTCTGTTTTTTTTAAATGAAACAATTTCTATGTGACTTTTCATGTGGCTGGTACGTTTCTAATTAAATTTAGATTTCTACATACTTTATAACATGAAATAGATGCATAAAATCAAAATTATTTTTAAAGGCTGAGATTGAGATGTGTTTTGATGAGTGGCTCAGTTTTATTGAATGAACGGTTCATATTTCATTTGGGTGAATAGGTGGTTGGAGACTAAAAGTTTTTTACATGTTATTTAGAGTAGTATTGATTGTAGGATTTCTTGCCCTCTTGATTCAATCCAATAACATATGCTAAGAAGTTTTAAATTAGTGTATGAACATGCACTTATAAGAGAGTGTTAGAGTGGATGTTAATGACTTGATTATCTACTTGTATTTGTAAAGATTCTTTAATATAGTGAATTTGCGTCATGTGCTTCTGTAATTTTCTCCTGAAAAAGTTTCCACGTAAAATCTTGTCTCTCTTTTTTATTTTCTTGTGCTTGATTTTTTGTTTGTGTTGACTTCTTGTTTGACTTTCA
Source organism: Carex arenaria (assembly GCA_964058825.1). Classification (NCBI taxonomy): domain Eukaryota; kingdom Viridiplantae; phylum Streptophyta; class Magnoliopsida; order Poales; family Cyperaceae; genus Carex; species Carex arenaria. The sequence continues at coordinate 32,978 of CAXKVW010001084.1, forward strand.
TATATCTTCATTTGATCATATATTGATGCATACCTGCAAAATATTCGACAAAATTACTCATAAAATGCTTTTGTGACCGTTCCAAACAAAAAAAACTATCCATGACAAAGTTTAGGTAGGATGAATCACCTTTTGGCGAGAATTGTGTTGTTCACTTTCACCATAAGAAACACTTTCTAAAATGCACCGTCTTAATACCAATTCAAATGGTTTAATTGTGTAAAGCAATAATACAAAATATTAACCAAAAAACTTAAATGAAAACAAAGCAACATGAAACTCTCCATACAAGCAACACACTATACAACTGTGCACACAATAAACGCACTATACGTATATGACATCAGCTGGCGTATCCAATATTTTAATATAAATTTTGAATAGATAAGCTAGAGATATGTATATACAGTATCACACCTCAGAATATCTAGGTGAACTCCTAAAGGCTAAAGCAGTGATAAAAGGAAGCAACATGAAACTAAAAGCATACAGATATTAGTCTGGTTTTTGTGCACAAGAGGAAATTTGCTTTCCCACCCTTTAATTTTGCTAATTTGTTTTATTATTTTATTGTAAAATCTAAAATCGTATAATTATGTGCTAGGGGTCGAACCCATGAGCCCTATGTTTTAAAACATTGATTTTCCTCAAACAACTTAAATCTCCATTTAGTAGAACTTTAGATTAGTTATATAATTAACTTTTAATGTTGAGAATTAGACTTCGGTCTAGCTAACATAAATTACAGGAATCAACACTTGCCTTGATTTTTCAGGGACTGACACCAAATATACTGAGCAAATAGGTTGTGCACCTGTGATGAATTTATTAACATAGGGGATACAGGATAGGGGATATGTTCCAATTAGCATATAAATACCAACATATATCAAGTCTTAACACAATCAATATTTTACTACAGCCATTGACATACATGCAAATACTACTTTTGCTTAAAAAACTGTAACTATACCAGCACTTACCGAAATATCAAGTTCACGTTCGGACTTTTTCTTTATCCTAATCCAGGTGAGAGGTCAAACAAGGGATTTACAAAATTGGAAATACATGCACACACACTGGTGACAACAGCAAGATTCGAACAAACTCAGAAAGCCAACTAAAGTTAGAAACCATCTAGACCAGTTTTGTAAATGCTAGAAGACAAATTCCATGTAGACTAGTTTTAAGTTCATCATTTTGATGTCTACAAATATTCAAATTCTAAAATATCAGTTTGGTGCCTACAAATATTATAATACATATTTTCAAAAGGGAAAAATAAACAAAAAGTTACTATTACTCTTCTTCTTCGCATTCAAGATCAATCCCTCAATTCAAGAGATGAGAAGCACGGAGTCGAGCGTCACATCATCAGCAACTTCTTGCTACTGCTCCGACAGAAGCGGAATCAGAGGCGGTGGCGGTGGCGGTGGCGGTGGCGGTGTTGGAAGAGCCAGCGAAGGTGGGCACCACAACTGGTCAGCATGGAGAGAGGTGGAGCCGTGGATGTGAGGATGAAAGGGTGATAAGAGAAGAAGGGAGAAGGTATCGGAAATCCTAACTCTGTCTTCATTGGGAAGGAAGAGAAAAAAGGATAAATGCGTGCACGGAAAGACAGAGAAGAGAGAAAAAATTGTGTTTTCTACTGAACACAGGGAAAAAAGTCAAGACGTGCAGAGTGAAAGCAACTTAAATGATACAATCTCTGTGTGACTTTCTATGTGGCGTGAATCTAACTAACTAAATTTAGATTTCTATTTGTTTGACAACATAAAACATATACATAAAATCTAAATTAGTAATCAATGGCTGAGATTGGACTATACTTTTGATCAGTGGCTGAGATTTATTGAACCAATGGCTGAGATTTTGTTTGGGTGGATAGATGCTTGAAGTCTAAATTTTTTTACGTGATATTGATGTAGTACTGATTAAGTAGTTAAGTGGCTTGACCTCCAATCTTTACTTAAAAATAAATAGCATTCTATTATCAAATTATTTAATAATGTAAAAGAAAACTAAGTATTATATTTCAATCATTTGGTAAGTCATAAATGACTAATCAAATTAAAAAAAAAAATTACATTTGATACCCATTTTATAAAATATATATATAGTTACTAGATCATGTAACAGCAATCCTTATTCTCTTTCAAATCATGTAACATCAATTTTTATTCTCTTATTTTTAACAGTTGATGTTTGTATCAAACAAGTTTAGATGCATGAGTAAGTAGTTTTACTGTATAATTTCGAATTCTTACGGGCTTACGGCTCTCGAGAGAGCGAAAGTTACAAGTAGTTTAACATGCAACGGGAAATTCCATTCCAATTTTTTTGAAATCGAATAGTTTTAAATTTGGAAAATAAAGTTAAACAGTTAAAACTTAAAAATGCTCTCTCTCTCTCTCTCTCTCTCGCGCGCGCATAAGCCGGGTTGTCGTGCCCGGATCCAGAATTCCAGACCCACTTGCAGAGTAAGTAGACTGCCACGTAGGACATAACGTGGCGAAATGCTTGAAAAACGGCTGGATGAAACAGCGGACCCAGGTAGGATGCAGGACCCACCAAGTTACAATGTGGTCCCAAACCGAAATAAAACTGGATTGGAATTAAATTTCGGATCCGTCATATAAATAACTGTGTGTGAAAAGGAAATAAAATCCCTTTGGAGTGTCTGAGGCGAGAAAATATCCTCTTTTTTTTATTTTTTTGAACCTTTTTATTGTACTCCCCCCCTCTTCAAGCTCGCTCGAACGGAAAGGAGGGGTTATTTAGCAGAAATTTCACCGATTCTCAACTCCCCACTGCTAGATTGTGTTTTGGTAAGATTCAATTGTAGTCGGTAAATATTTTGTTTCGAATTTTTATATGGTAATTAGTTGTTTCCAAACTGATTTTTTCTTTTTTTAAATGAGTGGACTCAAGCTGGCTAGGGTTTCCTAAATCCTGTCACCTCTTTAAGAGAAGCCTGCTTGCTTTAGTTTCTTTGTGTGGTTTTTGAGCAAAATACAGCCATTTTTTCTTGCCTTTTGTATATTCTACCTCCAGGATTTTAGAAATTATGATGTTTCTGACTAATTCGTGATAATTCTCTTCAACTTCAATAAATTTTGTAACTGTAATTTTTTGAGCTTATTCCCCAAAATCCGTTGATTTAGGAGTTGTTTTATTATTTGCACTAGTTAGAAAGCTGCCCAGAACAAAATTAGGGTTTCATATCTACTTTTTTTGCTTGAAGGTATAATTTAATATAGGCTGGTATGACTGAACCGGACCCAATTCCTGCAATAGAAGAAAGCCCAGTGGCAAACGGGTCGGCACAACCGGCCCCACCTCCAGATCCCAACCCCATCCAAGGAAAGGAGTCTGAAGAAAATGAGGAGAAAAAGGATGATAAAGAGGCAAAGGGAGCTGGAGAGGAGAAGCCCCAAGAAGGAGAAAATGGTGCAGAGACCACTGAAAAATCAGAAGAGAAAGAGAAGCGAGAAGCTGAAGACGTGAATAAGGTAGAAAAGGAGGATTCTGACAAAATTGAAACTGACCTTAGTGAAAAGAAAGAGGCTGAAGAAACTGGAAAAATAGAAACTCAGAATGGAGAGGATGAAAGCAAGGTAGAAAAGAAAGGTGGAGAAACGGCTGACATGGAAGTTGATGAGAACAAGGAAAACAAGGTTGAAGGAACGAAAGGTGGAGAAGATGCCACTGACATGGAAGTTGACGGTAAGGAAAATGCCGAGGATGCTAAAACGGTGGATACAAAAGATACTGAAGCAGAGACATCAAAGGAAAAGGGCGAGGATGCAAGTGGTGAAGTGACAGAACCGAAGGACAAAGAAAAAGAGAAAGAAGTACCAGTCACTGAGAATGAGAAGGAAGAAGAGAAAGAGACTGATGCTACAACTGAGAAAAAAAAGGAAGCAGAAGCAGGAATAGATAAAGAGAAGGAAACAGAAGCAGAAGAGAAAGAGAAAGTGAAGGATGTAAAATCTGGGAAAACTGTGAAAGAGAAAGAGGGAGATAAAGAGGAGAAGCAGGAGGTGGAGACACAGACCCCGGCAACTAAAGGGAAGAGGGGGCCGAGGGGAGGCAGTGCAAGTAGTGAGAGAGGGAAAGGTAAGGAGAAGAAAGAGGAGGCAAAAGAGTTGTCAAGCCCCCCTCTAAGCTCGTATGCATTTGATCGGCCTGTGCGTGAGAGAAAGACAGTTGAGAGGCTTGTGGAGGTTATTGAAAAGGAGCCCAACCGAGATTTTCAGATTGAGAAGGTTTTTGTCGCTATATCATCCGTTGATATTATTTTGCTATATTGTTTTTTTTTTGTTGTGATCCGGAGTTGGTTTTTAATCATTATTTTTATTTATTTTACTTTGTTGCAGGGCCGTGGAACTCCATTGAAAGATATTTCACAAGGTACGCTTCCTTCTAAGGTTTACTGAATTGGTTAGCTCTTGGATGCAATATAATAGTCAGTATTTGCATCTTCCAGTATAAGTTTGTCAACCAATTTTCTAGAACTGAGAAAGAGTGCTTCTCAAAATGTAAATTAGATGGCCTTCTTAAGTACTTAAAGAACAAGTTGAGGCATTTCAGGTGGAACATATGTTTAGTTTTCAGGTGTCAATAACTTTTGAGTTCTTGTTGTATGTTGTCACTAGCTTTTGAAGCTTTCTATCAAATATTGTTTTCTTGCCTCCATATGTATTGCACTATGGTCATGAATGCTGTTTGGGCCAACATTTTGTTTTCATGCTCTGTCACAAGTTTATGACATTGTTGTTATTTCGGAAAGAATCTACTTGTTTATCTATACCTGTAATTATTTTTTTATATTAGTTTTGATTGCTTATTGCAATTTGAAATGAATATTTTTGTTTCCAAATTTGTTTCTAGTGGCACGTAAATTAGCAAGGAAGAAGCCTGAGGATATAAAAACGATTCACTTCACTCTTTTTGGAAGGAGAGGGAAGGTGATTTCAGAACTCATTGCGACTTATCTTTGTACTTTTTTCTTTCAAAATTAGTTACTGTTGGTGCATCTGAACTTAAAGTGTATAATTTGCATACACTTTATGCTAGTATATTCCGCACATATGAATTATGTCGTTTACTCATCATCTTTATATGTATATTCTTTCAAGCTTTATCAAGTAGTTGGTGGTCCTCTTTGGGAAGTACCCTTTTCTGGTGAGAGAATGTCCATAAATTACCATGGCACTTGGGTGATTTGACCCCTGTTAAAGATTTTACGGAACTGTTTATTAATTCCTTCTTTATCTTGTTGAGTTATCCATAATATGAGTGTTTCTTATTTTCCTTGGTCAATAGTCTTCATCATTTAACTTTTTTTCCCAATCAATGAAACCTTTTCTTCCTTTCCATAATTCTACCTCCATACTAAAGCCCCTGTTTTAATTGCATTGATATTTCTGATTTTAAAGTCCAAACAGTTGATCCGAACTGTTCAACATGATCACCATATTAAAATGTGCTTGGAGACCAAATTTTAATTTTTCTGGAATTTTTTTTTTAGATAGGGTACAAAATTGTTTTTGTTCAGAAAATTCTGGACCATAAAAACAGCGATTTTGTACCTATCTGAAAAAATAGTAAACAATTTCCAAAAATTGTAAATTTGGTCTCCATGCACATTTAATTTGGAGATCATGTTGAGCAGTTTGGACCTTGAAACCGCAAAATATGGGTGCGAATTAAAACTGGAGCTTCAATTCGTGGTTCCCATTTCATAATTTAATTGTCAAATTACTACTATTTTGTATGGTAAAGTACAAGGGCCTTGTCTAACTTATGTGAAGACTTGGGAGGGTTCAGAACTATAGAATGGTTTACCTGAGGTGCTCTGACTTGCTCTTAAAACAAAAATAAACAGAACTTGTTATGGATATTTTTCCCCAATCCCTATAATTGTTCTAGAAGAAGAATGTTAGAATGTAGCAACAATAATATACAGAAATAGCTGATGCACAGTTGAAGGTTATATACAGAAATATTTGATCTACAATTCTACAATAGAAGGTTATTATTGTGGTCAAGGTCTTACAACTCAACAAAATAAGGGTTGCTCTATATACCATATTAGGAGAAATAAATATATTGTCCATGTTTAATCTCTTTACTGCGGGTGATAAAACCTTTTTGCAAATACTCATATATAGGAATTTTTTTTAAAAAAGGTGGTTTATTTTGAATATGTTTGGTGTAAGGTGACAGAACTGTACCTGGACCATATAGGAACTGATCAGTACTGCTGTGCACCTCATTGCTATGGTGCAAGCTGAGTTATGTGATAATATTGAGGAAATCATTGCTAAAAATGTGCTTTTTACTGTTTCTGTTTTTTTCAGGCACTAGAGTTCAAAAACCACATACTCCAATACTCTGGATTTGTTTGGCATGAAAGTGATGTATGTATTTTTCCTCCTCATAATAAAACGTCTATATTTTCCATGTGAATTGGTGACCCAATATATGTGACCGGTTTCCTTTTTATGCAGGAAAAACAGAGAGCAAAGGCAAAGGAGAGACTGGACAAATACACCAAAGACATACTTCTAGAACTGTGTGATCTATTTAATGTTTCTACTTCCAAAATCACGAACAAGAAGGTGTCAAAATCTTGGCATTACCCTTCCTCATAAATTACCTTATTAGGATGACCGTATTGATTTTTCACACTACACTTCCCTGGTCTTACCTTAGTGATGAATTGAGTTAAAAACCTTTTTTTCTGCATTCTATTATGTGCTTTGCTCAGTTTTCGTTGGCGGGCTGTTAATTTTCTTTCTATATGATCAACTATCTTACAGAGGTTAAAATATTCATTTATTGCCAAAATGAAAGGACTTGCAATCCATCTCAAAATCTGTTGGCACATACTGTATTCATTGAGCATTACAGCAATCCTATCCTGTTCATTTTGATAATATTTTATATTTGCAAATCAAACTTTGTAACCAACAGGAAGATCTAATAGAGAGGCTCCTGGATTTCATTGCTGAACCACATGCTTCAACAGGTGCCTCACTTTCAGACAAGGAAACGGTGTGTTCTCAAATTTACTTTTTGTCATTTTTATGCATTATTAGCTGAGGAATCTGCTTTAATTTTGTATGCATTCTTGTTTGGGACTAAAGGCTTTTGTTGTTGTTGTATTTACCGGGTATTCTTGGAAATGTTGTATTGCAGCCAACAAAATCCAACAAGAGGAAGAGAACTTCAAGAGGAGGAAGTGCATCAAAGGAGGATCTAGACTTTACTCCCTCAAAGAAGTCTCGCAAGGTATATTTGCGATTAAGAACTTTCACCATAATTCCCCCCCTCGGGATCGCAAGGTATATTTGCGATTAAGAACTTTCACCAAACCCCCTTCGGCTCGGGCTATTGATTGATATAAAAGAGGTACTATGTCTGCTGGTTGTATATCTCTAGGCCTGATATGGATCTTTACCTGGTTAACCCATGCCTCTTTTGGCCTTCTCTGTCAATTACCCAATTCAACTATATACTGCCTTTCTATACTTCACTTGCTGAAGGTTTTTAGTTGTTTATAAATAAATAAACTATTATATTATCTCATCATTGTTTTTGTATTGGTAATTACAGAAGCAAGAATCTAGCTCAAAAAGAAGAGGGATGGACACAGAGAGTGAGGAAGAAGAGGAACAGGGACACGAGGAGGAAGAGGAGGAAGATGCACCCATAGTAGATAAGAAACAATCAAAGAAGCAATACAAAGAGGTTGAAGAAGAAGAAATCGAGGAAGAGGAAGAATATGATGAAGAAGATGACGATGATGAGTATGGGTCAGGACGGAAGAGATCATCTGGAGGTGGGAAGAAAAAGGAGTCTGTTGCTAAGAAGGCGAAGGCAGTAGTTCCGTCAAAAGCAAAGGCAAAGGCCCAATCTTCTTCCTCAAAGAACATGCCCTCATCTGCTGTAAAGGATGAGGAGAGGGGAGAGGCCGGAGGCACTGCTAAGGTCTTCTCACGTAAGAGAAAAAGTCTTGGTACCACCGCTCCCAAGGACAAAAAACCTTCTGGTATAGGCTTTATATATATGTCTTCCCTTCTTTTACCCTTTTAACCAAGCTATTTATGCTTTATTACTAGAGGTTAGCAAGTTGGAACAGGGGCTAAATAAGTTATTGTAGTGTAATTTGATTTTATAAGGGGGGCTAAAAGGTATGAATGCTTGTATAAAAATTATAAAATATAAAGTATGGAAGTGCTAATTTTTAATTTATAGGGGTGGCAAAGCCATCCCTAATCAACACAGCTCCACCCATGAGTTGGAAATTGTTCTTTTATTCTTATGGTTTTAATTCAAAGGGCATGGGATTTTTACCTTTGTTTGCAATTTGCAAGAATTAGTTTGAAACTTTTGTTGATTTGTTCTCCAGGCAAAAAGGCTGCTCCAACTGGAAAAGGCAAGGGTAAAGCATCTGCTGAAGCAGCAGAGGCTGAACAATTGTCGGGTCCCAGCAAGGAAGAGCTACGTGCCACCATCATTGATATACTCAAGAAAGTTGATTTTAATGTGGTATGTTCTTTCCCCCCTTTTTTGCTTCTTTCTCAAGTTAATTTCTAAATATAATAGAGTGAAATGGGTATGGGGAATTATCACCAATTTCTTTGTCATTTTTCAGGCTACCTTCACCGACATCCTCAAGAAGCTAGGTAATATGCAATAGTCTCTTTATCAATTCCGAATTAGTCATTGTATGTCTAACTATTTCTAACTAGGAGGATAAATGAATGTCACGAGCAGGTGCACATTACAAGATGGACATGGCAGGGAAGAAAGTGACTGTGAAGATGCTGATCCAAGAAGAGCTGACAAAGCTGGCAGATGAGGCCGAAGAAAATGAGGATGAAGAAGAGAATGAAGCTCCTGTCAAGAAGGCAGCTGCTCCGAAAGGCAAAGGCCCATCTACAAAGGGTGTCAAGGCTTAATTACTCATAATTAAAGGTTCACTCAGCTGGGGTGCGACTCATCTTTGGTCATTTCTGTCAGTATTGTGTAATCAGTTGTTAATTACCATTGTTGTAGTATTTAAAGTTTTATAGCAAGGAGTTTGTTGCCATGTCTAGCTTCTTCACTTTTGTATTATGTTGCTTTAACTGGAGGGATGAGTTAGGTTTTAAATTCAGAGTCGGCTGACAACAGATCTAAGTAGACTGAATTAGACCTTTGTGCATGTTAATGGTTAGTCTGTTAGAGTTCGAATAACATAGTGTATTTTGGGATTTTGTAATATCTGTGTTGTATGTTTGATTGTCTGCGAGTCAAGCTCGGTATTGCGTGGTGCCAGAACTTGCTCATTTGGTGCCACTGCCACATGAGCTCGGTATAGTATGGATCCTTGGATATATCCAACTATTTGGTACGAATAAAAGGTTGTGAAAGGTCAGATTTGGGTAAATGGTTTGGTCAATTGGCCCAGCCCAGAGCCCACTTGGCCCATACAACTATCTTTCCTTTTCTAAACTGACCACCTCCAGGTTAGGTCCCACAGTCTCTATCCACGGTCTAGATCAGCGTATGGCAAGCTTATCCACGGCATGTAGTATTTCCACGTTGCTTATTCTTATCAATTAATAACGGCTGTGCCGCCTCCACGTGACACCCTCCATCCGATAATTATTACACCAGATCCGACGGGCCCCAACCTCCCTCTCCCATTTCCTCCTATCTCTCCCCTTTTTTTTCTCCTTCCGTCCCCCCACTCAAGTCTCCAGCGAGAGAAAAGGGGAAGGGAGACGACCACAGTTCTTTCTGCCTCTAATAAATGCAATATATCGCAACCTCTATCTTCTTTTGTTTCTTGAATTCTTCCGATGCAATCACTGACTACACATGTCATATATAATACAAAACCTTTGTAAATCAACTTCTTCTTCCTCCCCCTCGGATTTTCATTAGAGAGTAATTTCTGTTATTATAGTCACTCAGGTCGTTTAGTTTGCTGGCTAATTGGAATATCAAGCATGGCAGATTCTGATAACGATTCCGGAGGTGGAGGAAACAACGGGAGCAGCGGCAAGGAGCAGGACAGGTTTCTACCAATAGCAAATGTGAGCAGGATAATGAAAAAATCACTTCCTGCCAATGCCAAAATATCCAAGGAGGCCAAGGAGACGGTGCAGGAGTGTGTGTCGGAGTTCATCAGCTTCATAACAGGTGAGGCATCTGACAAGTGTTTGCGTGAGAAGCGCAAGACCATCAACGGAGACGACCTCTTGTGGGCTATGTCAACACTAGGTTTTGATGACTATATTGATCCCCTCAAACTTTACCTGCACAAATTTCGTGAACTCGAGGGGGATAAGCAAGGCATTGGTACTGGTGCCCCTGGCGGCGGTGGGTCTGCTTCATCATCATCGTCACAACAAACTGATGTACTCGGGGGAGGGGGTAATGTCGGTGGTAGTTATGGTGCCGGTTTGTATGGCACTGGTGCAGGTGGTGCTGGCAGTGGCGGCAGTGGCATGATGGTTATGGGTCAACAATTGTACGGTGGGTCGCCTACATCAGGATCGCTATATCAGCATCAGCATCAGCAACATCAGTTGGGGAGTGGCTTGTTTCGTGGAAGCAGTGGTAGTGGAAGCGGCGGCGGCAGTGGGGGAAGTTCTTCTCCTTCAGGGAGACAAGGAAGGATATGAATATGATATGATACTCCCATGCATGTATGTATCATGTATGATTAATTTGGTTGGACAAAACTCCAATCAGTCTTTGTTATCCTTTGTTAAGTAGGAGTGTTAATTCAAAGCTTAATTGTTGGGGATCTTGATTAAGATGAAGAAGTTATTGTAGATTAATCTTTTTTGGGATAACCAGAGGTTGTAACTAATTTGCTTAGAAAAATGTTTCTTTTCTGATATATTTATGTTGGGTATCTTTTTTTTTTTTTTGAAATGAATATGTTGGATGTCTTACTATCTAGTTTCCTACGGTGTGATGTATTATTGTACTCTGTCTTAAACTCTACTAACTTGCTTTGCATTGCTATGCCTTACACCAGTTAACCAATTTTATATTTAATAAACTATAACAATAATACGAGTAGAATTAGAGGTTCTTAAGCTCATCAATTCTCTTAATGAGCTTAACTCGAAAACTTATTAGATTGACTTCAAATAATGAATCTAACCCGTTGAAATTGATCTACGTACATTACGAATGAAGCATTTATATATAATATTTATAAATTTTCAAATTATTTCAGTATAAAGTCAAGCATTAAAAAAATGTTGAAATATGAATATATTATATAGACTTGTTTATTTTACCACTTAATTTTATATTGAATTAATTCAAATATTTATAAATTTGGCATGTAAATAAATTACTCATGAAGTATATCGGTTTGAATTGTTTGAATTTGTTGTTTGAAGTCAATCCGATAATTTATAAAGTTATGTTTACACAAAAATTGTTGAGCTTGAGCTCTAGAACACCCTAGCTAGTTTACTCCAATAAAGCAGTAATAACGTGTGTTTCAACCAAATTATAACTTTTGTCACGAGAATCAGATTTTATTGTTGTTATTAAGGCAAGGTCTTTCGAGTATAAGGTCATACGTTCAAAATTTAAATGAGATTTGTTTTTTGGATCGATATTTAAATTTAAATAACTTGATTTTCATTTTTTTTTTTATCTCAAAAGATTATAACCTCTTGGCAGAAAAAAAAAATTCAGCTCAAATAATAAACAGTTAAGATCATTAGCACTTGGTTTAGTTCTCTGCCTTCTCTTCTCTTCTCTTTTTTATGTGTGCGTGTGTCAGTCTGGACCTCTGAGGCTAACTATTTAAAATGTTTAATTAAGCACCTAATTGGTTCGCTGTACACTGTGCAACTGAAAAAAAAAAAAACAGAAACCGTCCAAGATAGTTTGATCATGCATGCATACAGAAAGAGAGAGAGAGAGAGAGAGATGCTCTCTCTACCTCTAAATTTGCTATGTTGGTTGCAGCAGGCCGTTGCTCCCCACTCTTGAATTAATGTCAACGAATAGCAAATTTAGAGGAAAATCGTGTCCCTTTGTTGCTCTTTCACTGTTGCAACATGTGCAGCGGGTTGTTATCAGCTACATTTTGCCTGTACCAAACCGCAAAATTAATCTCAGGTCGTTAATTACTCTCTATTAAAAAACAGTTTTCATTTTAGAATCATCGTTTCTAGAATCAAACATGAGTAAATACTTTAATTATTCTATCATTCGAGAGAATCAAATTGATATTTTACAGAGCCCCGTGCTATGCCAATGAAACATGTTTTAGACCTAGGCTAGTTAGGACAAGAGAATTTTTAACGCCTTAAGTTTGTAACAGCATTAATTTTGTATAAAACGTCCTATGATTCTGACAACTACCTGCTGCACATAAAATAACATCCAAATTAAAATTGAACAGAAGATTAGTTCAAAGTCTAAATAGTAGCATGGATAAGGATTGGAGATCAAAGAGGCAAGTCCCAAAAGCCAAAAGCTCTCACCAGATCTTTTACGAGGATTACAGCAAAGAAAAGCGAGCTCCTATTGGCTGATTCCATATCTCCTCTCCTACTAGTGGCTAAAGTTGTCTCCTTTTCTATTTTTCTCTCTTTGCTCCAGTGGTCCCCATATATTCCCCTCTACCAAAGACGACCGCCATCCCTTTCAAGTTTCAACCCTTCCTATCCTACCTATTTAATTACACCAGTATCAATAATTCATTACACTAACTGGACCTAAACTACCTTCTATTTGGACCAGTACCATTTCTATGATGCTTTGGTATCATTAATTAGCAACTTTCCTAAAGCAATAATGGAATGGAAAATGAGATCAAATCTGACAAAGACTAGTACAAATTAATAAATACAGATGGAATTTAGAGTTCCGTAACGGATTTCAAAACCTTCGATGAAATGCTTTGGGCGAACTGTAAGCATGGCTAGTATGAACCGATACAAGGTTCATCGAATACTTGTTATCTCTTCTTATATGCAAAAGGAAAAAAAAAAAAAAAAGCTAGGATGACAAAGTCAGAAGAGATTTGAAATTGCCTAGACAAAAGGGAAAAATCTCTATCATTTGACTTATCTTTTGAGTGCGACACCCCATCCCACTGAACCAAAGGTAGTTTTCAAAATCTTAATTCTGTCCTCTCTTAGATGCTTCTCTTTAATTATGTTCACATTTATGTCCTTTTCAATTGACAATGAAACTAAAACGAAATAAAGGGAACATATCCAAAGCAGTGTTGAACTATATATCTTTGATTTTGAAGGAGATTTCCTCTTCCCCAATAGATGCCACACACAACATGTCACTCAAATACAAATTGTACAGACTGCTTTGGGTAGATCCTTTTTGGTACCAGACAGCTTCAAACCCTGGTAGATTTTTGTATAGTTTTGCCTACTTGATGAAGCATCCTGTCTCAACTAAGTGGCAATTTTTTATACAACAGACAAGGGCTACGGTGGAAATGAGTTTTGGTACTAATCAGTACAGTATGGATCAATACCAGTTACCAACAAGGGCTACGATGGTTTAGTAACAGGAAATAGTTTAATACTTTATACCAGTTTCACTAGACCCATCCATGTTATGATTTAAGCACTACATTTACAAATTATTTTAGAATACCGTGAGATTATCAGGGCGGAGCACTTTATTTAGTAGTTAATATATTGAAAAAAAATCAGAGATAATAATTACAACATGTGTTAAAATAAAAGAACCCTTAATTATAATTACCAATTTGTATCCGATCATATGTCTAGTGTAAGCACAAAACAGGGAGAAAAAAAATAAAAGAAAGAAAGAGGAATGATCCAAATTTGGGTTCCATGATAGGCCTTCTTATCATGGCTTGCCACTACCAACACAACCACAGCAATGAATGAGCATGTGAAAGAACACTATTTTAAAGTAAGGAAAGAAATTCTGATTTTATTTTAATTATTCTGCACTCATTAAATTCAAGGGAGATGGTCCCACCTGAAATTCCTAGGCCCAATCAAGCCCACTAAAACAGAGCCGAGCACTACAAATTGTCTGAAATCAAATCACGCCTCCCAAAAGCAAAGCAAAATACTGTACCCAGGTAAAAAATTTACCAGATGGAAATTTCCGAATGACTGTTTTCCAGATGGAAATTCTGATTTTATTTTAATTATTCTGCACTCGTTAAATTCAAGGGAGACGGTCCCACCAGAAATTCCTAGGCCCAAACAAGCCTGCTAAAACGAGTCAACTACTACAAATTGTCTAAAATCAAATCACGCCTCCAAAAAGCAAAGCAAAATACTGTACCCAGGTAAAATTTTTACCAGATGGAAATTTCAGAATGACCGTTTTCTGTTGCGCAAGCCCTAAACATGCCGGTGGTATTAAATGGCATGGCAACATCTCCCTTGTCAGTAACTGCAACTAGACCTACAGTGCCCTCAGGTGCATTTGCTGTAACAAGGTCAGCTGCTTCTTTCACAGAGAGGCCTCGGTACTCCATGAGTGCTACCACGTCACGTGCAATTGTGTTCCTGATTATGGATTCACCTTTTCCAGTAGCAGAAACTGCACAGATTGTATTGGCATAGGTGCCAGCACCTATGACGGGAGTGTCGCCTATTCGACCGACCATTTTGTTTACTAGACCACCAGTAGAGGTGGCAGTTGCCAAATTTCCATTTCCGTCCACAGCAACGCATCCAACAGTCCCGATTTGACTGTCACCTTCAGAGCTTGTGAGAACGTGCTCTTTCACTGGCTGTGGCTGGGTGTAATCAATCTGATTGTAGGCATATTAGTTGATTATAGTGTATCTAAATGCATCCAGTATTTCAATCATATTCTAAGGCTCGTAATTTTTTGTTTCTTATTGTAAGATTTCAGGATTAATGATGCAATGTGGATGGACCATGAAGACAAAAAAAGCAAATAAAAAACCATCCAACCATTTATTCTGGAATGGGGCTAGAATTTTCTTTTCAAAACAACAAAAAGGCTCCGGTGCCTTTTGTTTTTGATATTGGATCTATTGTTTCCCTTAAAATTGGACCTACCACCTCTAATTGGGCCAGAGGTTATAAAGTAGAATGGGCCCAATAAAGGAAGCCAGTTAAAGTTTGAGAGTTTTAAGGACAAGATATACTAAAGTTTAACACGTTGAATAGCTTTTTTATTTTTTATTTTAGAAAAAATCAGAATTTGCAGATCCCATCAGATATTTAAAGCCCCTTGCATCAGGTTGGATCCCTTTCTGGCACAAGGTAGATGTCAGACTCTAACAAACTCTACAAGTTGGGTATCTGATATTACAACGTTATCACTTTTTTTTAATTCCCATTGTTTTGGGTATTTTCTTGTCATGAACGTTTAACTCAAGCAAATAAGTCAAATCCCTGGTGAGTGGTGATATTAATCAACCTCCATCTAGGTTGGTACCTTAATCATCTACTTCAGGATGACATGCAGCATAATGCATTTTATACACTGGCTAATTGAGGAGCATACCTGAACCCTGTTCGCTTCCTTGGCTTGTTTTAGTCTTTCAATATTTTGTTCTGTAATGAAATAACTCTGATCTCGAGTTTCTAACCCCTGAAGGGAAAAAAAAAATTGACATTAACTTACCAGTAAAAGTGATTTAGTTGTACCATATTAAGATGCATATGGCTATTTGAAAATAAGTGGAAAAGGAGAATCAATCATGACCCTATTCTATTCTTAAAAGCTAGCAATGACAACACAAATTTAGGGGAACCCATTTTTACAGAGCAGTTTTTAGTGCGTACAAAGTTCGCATTTTTGATGGACCAAAATACCCCTACATCAAAGACAGAAGATTTACTCTGTAAAATTCGAACGCTGATGATCAGGGGTATTTTGGTCCATCAAAAATTCGAACTCTGTACGCACTAAAAACTACTCTGTAAAAATGGGTTCCCAAATTTAGTTTCAACCTAAAATTTCAAAATTAGGATGATATACAGTATTGAAAGGAACCTGTTCCCTAGCAAAAGCCTCAGCTCCATCAAAGGCAAGATATATATGAGGTGTTTTCTCCATAACAATTCGAGCCACAGAAATGGGATTGACAACTGTGGTTAGACCCGATACAGCGCCGCATCTCTTAGTGGTACCATCCATTATACACGCCTCCATCTCGACCGTACCATCTGTTGTCAGAACAGATCCCCTCCCTGCATTAAAGTGGGGACAGTTCTCCAGTTCCCTCACCTATGCAGTATGCCCCCTCAATAATCCATTTTTAACAAAGAATTTTTACTGGGACTAAAACGGATACAATACTAAATAGAAAATAAAAAAAATGAAAGAGATACCACGAGCTCAACAACATCAAGAGGGGAGCGATTGGCCGTGAGAGCAGCCACTCCAAGGTCCAGGCAGCGGCGCAGAGTGGCCTCGCGTGGGGCCCGCTTGTCATTGGGCAGATCTACAGGGATATCTCCGGCTCCGCCGTGCAGTGCTATGGCCCACCCCATTATGTACTTACTAATCGAACAAACCGGAGATGTAAATGGAGCACACAGATGAAATCATATATAAATAGAATTAAGTGGAGAAGGTTTTTT
The DNA here is from genome assembly GCA_964058825.1 of Carex arenaria. Classification (NCBI taxonomy): domain Eukaryota; kingdom Viridiplantae; phylum Streptophyta; class Magnoliopsida; order Poales; family Cyperaceae; genus Carex; species Carex arenaria. The sequence goes on from CAXKVW010001084.1 coordinate 49,588, forward strand.
TTTTTTTTCTTTGATTGGAAGTGGAGAAGGTTGTCTGAGCAAATAAGCAGGGAGAGGAGGCTGTCCGATGCTTATCGGACTGAGTTGGGTTCGATGGGTGGTCTATACCGTCCGATCGACTTCAAGATCTGTACGCACGGATATTAAAGCATATAGCACGGATATTAAAGTTATATGCACAGATCTTAAAGTGGATCGGACGGTCGAGATCACCCATCGAACCCAACTCAGTCCGATGGGCATCGGACAGCCCCCTCTCCCGAGCAAATAAAGCACTAATAACAGTCACTCGCGGCGCTTTAAACAAAATTGAATTAAGTGGACCAATGGAGGCGTGGTTCAGTATGCAGATGGAGACAAACTAGAGGGACATTGATTGATTCTTGCATCTGCAAAAGAGAAATGAAGGTTGATGGCTGTGGCAGAATTTGGGGGTCCACACCTCTAAGGTAACACAACTTTTGAGATTGAATTCAGTCCGTCCAATCAGAATCTGGGTCAATCCGACCCAGGTCAGAATTCACGGGGCGCCTTAAATATTCGTGCGGATTCCTATTGAACATTCTGGATCTAAAATCAGAGTTTGAGTTACTTGGGGGATTTAATTCAGGATTTGGTGGGGATGGATCGAGGTCCTCGACGTCGGGAAAGGCAATTGAATTGGCAGATGGAGAGCAGCAAGAGATTTTTTTATAAACCATAAATGAAAAAATTAAATTTAGAATTTCAGTATAAATACTTTTCAAATTTATAAAAACCATAAAGAACAATTTAGCAGCTCGTTTTTCATTTTTTTTTCCCACAAAACGAGCTGCCAATTCGTTCTTAATCAGTTTTGATCTGTTTCGCTGAGCCAACACAGCAGCTGCAACAGAAAATTCGGAAACTCCCCAGAACAACTTCGCAAGTCGTTCTTTCGAGCAAAAAAAAAAAATAGTAGATCTATTTGGGAAACCGTTCCCTTGGCCAAATTTAATAATGTGATTTAGAATGATTTTCCTTCATGGTATTTACACCAAATTTTTATAAAAACCATATAGAATTATTTTTTTTTAGTGTAATTTAGATATTTTAGCGTAATTTTAATAATTGTAAAATGATTTAGTAATTTAGGTTTGTGCATGTAGTATAAATAAGTTGTAGATTGATTTATTTTTTTAGTATAATTTTAGTAATTGTAGAATGGTTTAGTTTGCATGTAGAGTAAATTTTAATAAATGTAGAATAAATTTTTATCTTAAAGTAATTTAGGCTAGTTTTTTCCTATGTATTTTTTTTTAATGAATAATTTTCTTTTTTTTTTTCCTATGTATTTTATTTATTTGTAATTTTATGTATATTGTACACATTTATTAATACTTGAGACATTTCCTGGAAAAAAAATTCACAATTTACCTAAATATCATTTTTAATTTTACATCTTAAATTTTAATAATAAGAATTGAAAAATAAACTTACTACAACCTTCAGACGAAAGTAGAAAATATAATGTAACAGCCAATCTATAGATAACAGAATCCTCGTTGCATTAACCTAAATATCATTTTTTATTTTACATCTTAAAAAATAATAAGAATTGAAAAATAAACTTACTACAACCTTCAGGCAAAAGCAGAAAATATAATGCAAATGCCACCAAAAGCAGAAAATATAATGCAAATGACAATCTGTAGATAACAGAATACTTGAAATTTAGATTTTTTTGAAAAATTTGATTGGTTTTCTATAGAATATATAGAGAAGGAAATACGTGACACGCCGTGACGTAACGTGACAAACACGCCGTGATTTGGTCACGTGACGTGACGTGACGTGACGTGACGTGACCAAAAGGTGGCGGATGGTCACGTCACGCATAGTCACGCCGTGATCATACGTGACGTGATCACACGTGACGTGACGTAAATTAGTCATGTCAGTTTTTTTTATATTTTAATTTAAATTGTTGAAAATTTAGAAAAAAGATATAATTTTTTTTATATGAAAGTAAATAATGTTATAAATATTTATTTTTTAAGAAATGTTGCATCTGACATTACTTTAAAGATTCAAATTACAAACATTCATTAGACTAAACTAAAGAAAATAAAAATCAGTACTACATGAGTACCAATATTACTGAACTTATACTAAAATAAAAATCTGAATACTCTATACATATAAAAAAAGTTGGATACTCTATATTTCATACCGTGACGTGACGTGACGTATATTTTCACTGGAATGTGGTCACGTCACGCGAATGATCACGTCACGTGTCACGCGAGTCACGTCACGTAATCGACACACGTGATGTAACATGACGTTCCGTGACGTGATTAGTCATGCCGTGACAAATTTCCTTCTCTAAGAATATAGAATAAATTTAGTGTCGGTGCTCAGAGTATTTTGATATGAGGAAGTGAAGAAGGAAGGAAGAACATTAACCTAATCTCGTTTTATAACCTCTTATAACAAAAAAAAGGACAAAGACCGAGATCCTAGGTCGTTCTCCAGGGGAGAACAAAATGCCAAACCGTTCTCCCTGGAGAACGAAATCCCAAATCGTTTTGGGAGCCCAGAAATACCAAAGGTTACACAGCACACCAAAGATTACACAGCCGCGTGAGAAATTGATCAGAACGAGTTGGTAGCTCGTTCTGTGGGAAAAAAAAAATGAGAAACGAGCTGCCAAGTCGTTCTTTATGGTTTTTATAAATTTGAAAGCAATCATACGGGAATCCTAAATTCAATTTTTTATTTATTTATGGTTTATAAAAAAATCTCGAGCAGCAATGCGCTTCTTCTCGGCCCATGTTCCGATGCTTTTATAATTTTGAGCCTATTTATGATATTCATCTATTAGAATTCTGCGTGAAGTAAATTTATTTCTTCCCATATAATCACGGCGCGTTATGATACATCTCTTCGAAAAAAAAGTTAAATCGTAAAAAACACTTTGCATTCCATTGAGATTCTCGTACCAAAAGGAGGGGATCCTTTAGTCCCACGTGTCACTTATGTCGCAATTCCGACCGACAGGAGCGGACCTACTATTGTTAATTGGCTTCATTTATTTTTAAAACCTAGTACTAAAAATATATTTCTCTAATATAAATTATTACAGTAAAGTATTAGAAGTACAGAAAATTGACATTCATATTTTTAGTGAAATTTTATACTATTGATTCCATTTTTTATAAAACTAATTTGTGTATAATTTGAGAAATTTCTAGTATTTAAAAAAAAATTAATAAAAAAAAAGTCAAAAGCTCTCATGCAGCACTTTTATTTTATATTATTTCTCTTACTTACCATTCTTACTAAAAAAAAAATTTACCTCCGTTCTATAAATTTCTGTCTCGGTCCCTGCTGACCAAGATCATATATACTTCGAGTGCTCCTCTTTTTTGGTTTAAAATTCTTTTGCACGATAATTTAACAATTGGAGTAAATGGTGGATAGTATTCTGCATTTCAAATACGAAAAATATGAAGAGTAATATAAGGTTTTTCTAAAAAAATAAATAATACAATGCCTAAGTTTAAAGAAACGAATACAATATCCTAATAGGTCAAAATTTGTGGTAAAAAAAATCCAATTGAAAGCACAAAAAACGCTTGGCTAAACTGGTCAAGTTTTATCGTTGCATAGGAATAATTCTCCATAGTATATGAATCAATGAGGATAAATATAAATATCTTTAAAGATAAATTTAACTGCAATTTGATTTAAATTTACAGATATATACGTTCATTGAATTAGGATAATTTATATATTCCTTCAGAGAATTAATTTTCACTAGGAGGCAAAAAAAATAGTGAACTGGATTCAAACTATTAGTTAATCCTAATTAACACTCTGATTGACAAATTTCTAAAATTAAAAAAAAAAACAAATTTAAAGAAAATAAGGAATTAGCTTACATAATTTATACATACAATCATAGAAAAATCAAGTAATTTAGGACTTTAAACTTTTCAGATAGTGTAAAACAAAAATCAGGAGCGGACCAAATTTTATGAACTTATATATCTTCTATAAATTTTATGAAACTATTCCTCATAAATTCACCTCCCAAGTATCTCCATAAACTTTTATCTTATTTTAGAATACACAAAGTGCAAATTGTACACTTACTATGTATGCATTACACATTAATTTTTCGATTTTAGACAAAGGCCATATGCCCGAAATTTTTATAAATATACAAAATCAGAAATTAATTTAACAATCTATACATTTTTTCAACAGAATTCGAAAACTATCTATACGGAAGGGTTGCAGAGTCCCAAACCGATGAGCTACTCATCGGTTTCAGAATGCTTGAACCGATAACTTATCCATTGGTTTTAGTCTAGCACGGTTTTTGATACTATCTGCACACCTTTTGAAACAACGAACGGCTCAGATTAAAACAACGAACGATTCAGATTGAAATACTGTTTGTAATCATTACACCCCATTTCTGAAATTTTGAAACCGATGAGCTATTCATCGGTTTTGAATTAAAATATTTTTTCATTTATTTTTTTATTTAATTAGAAAATGTTATAGTTTATTTATTTTTTATATTAAAATATTAGAAATATTTTTATATTTTTTTTAAAATTAGATAGAATATAATATAATTTGATTTATTAGAAAGACTTAAACAAATAACCCAGATCAATATTTTTCAGATCGGATTTTTCATAGCAGTAAGAAAAATTAAAATATTTCTTTATGTGTTATTAGAAAAAAAATAAAAATGCTTTGAATCTGAATTATTGATCCCGGTTCAAAAGTCACTTCTAGGTAAATACAGAAAATATTGTGGTCTTTCTATTTTTGAAAAAATAAAAATTTTCAAAAACTTTTCATACATATAATCATTACTCAAAAATAAAAAAGTATTTTAAACTTTTGAAATTTTTTATTTTTTCAAAAATAGAAAGACCACAATATTTTCTGTATTTACCTATAAGTGACTTTTGAACCGGGATCAATAATTCAGATTCAAAGCATTTTTATTTTTTTTCTAATAACACATAAAGAAATATTTTAATTTTTCTTACAGCTATGAAAAATCCGATCTGAAAAATATTGATCCGGATTATTTGTTTAAGTCTTTCTAATAAATCAAATTATATTATATTCTATCTAATTTTTAAAAAAATATAAAAATATTTCTAATATTTTAATATAAAAAATAAATAAACTATAACATTTTCTAATTAAATAAAAAAATGAAAAAATATTTTAATTCAAAACCGATGAATAGCTCATCGGTTTCAAAATTTCAGAAATGGGGGTGTAATGATTACAAACAGTATTTCAATCTGAATCGTTCGTTGTTTTAATCTGAGCCGTTCGTTGTTTCAAAAAGTGTGCAGATAGCATCAAAAACCGTGCTAGACTAAAACCGATGGATAAGTCATCGGTTCAAGCATTCTGAAACCGATGAGCAGCTCATCGGTTTGGGACTCTGCAACCGATGACCTGCTCATCAGTATAGATAGTTTTCGAATTTTGTTGAAAAAATGTATAGATTGTTAAATTAATTTCTGATTTTGTATATTTATAAAAATTTCGGGCCATATGCTGTTGACAGTTGTTTTGAACTCCCTTATTTCTGAACCTTCTAAATTGCATCTTTGATTATTGCAAAAATGTATCTCTATATAATGCATACTTTATAGTTGATTATTACATAATGTATATTACTTATTCATTTTTTATTAAAAAAGGTTAAGTAATAACAGTTGAAGAATGATCTGTTTGATAAAATTTTGAGCGGTAAGCATAATATCATAAACATAAGAGCGTAGCTGCATAGTGGGCAGGAAAATGGGCATAGAAACGAAAATATTTTGAACTGATTTTTACTGTTCACGTGAGAAAAAAAAACTCTAAGTGAATTTTTTTTTCTCACATGAACAGTACCTTTTGGGCTACAGCCGAATAGACCCTGAATGTGCATCTTAACTTTATGCTGGGGTTGGAATATTTCTCTTACATATACTAGCGACTAGTGAAAAGTCAAAGCTCATCTAATTATGTCAGCAGTGAAATTTATAAATGATTTTTTTTTAAATACTAATAATTAGGTTTGGGTAGAATTGAATTTATTATTCATAATTATTTTTTTATGGAGAAAAGTCTAACACGGAGAGTAATAAACTATGAGGAGGGTTCAAACTTCAAATGCATCATGCCTTTATTTTTTTAAAAACTTTAATAACTCAAAATTTAAAACTTAAAGATCAGAATAAAACTGTTGGATATGATCCACATCATTTTATCTATGCACATGTAAAAAAATTTGATATTACAATTTTGTTTTGGTTGTCATCAAGTGCTTTTAAAAATGTACTATGTGGACAATTTATAGATGTTAATTTTCCAACTTATTGATTCTTATAAATACAAAACGATATTTTTTTATGAGCACATAGAGAAAATAACATAGATCACATCTAATAGTTTTATTTTGATGTTTATGATTTAAATTTTGAGTTATTAACGTTTTAAAAATAGAGAGATGGTGGAAGCAAAAAAAATGAAGACATTTGAACCCTCCTCATGAACTATATAAGTAATTTGAAAATTTTAATTCTCATTTGGCGCATTTAAAAAAAAAGAGTTGTTATATTGAATCTTTACTATTATTTTGAGTGTTTTGTTTAATATGAGTTATTGTCAGTTATATAAAATAAGTGTTCTGATAATCTGAACAGTTGTTAATTATTAAATCAATACCATACTAAAAAATTTTATAGCATCTGAGTCACAAAACGGTAAAATTGGTTACGAGGTTACGAGGGGTATTAAACCTATTCTGAAAAGAAAATTAATAATATATGTTTTAAGGTACAGCTTAATATGAATTAGTTCTAAAATCAACATTAGAACATAGAAAAGTAATCGGAATCATGATCTTGATGTCGATAAGGAAAAAATACACGGTACTTTAATATCCAATTTAAAATGTGTTAGTTATTTAAAAACTCGACTTTGATCTAGTGTCCAATTGAAACATCGATGCACTTGTTTTTTTGATGTAGTTTCGCTCGAATTTTTTGGTCCAGGATTTCAGAAATTCTTGGTTTTAGATTTATACATTTTGGAGGGACTAATGTGCAAAAATGGTTGCTGAGTGCTCACTTAGATTTGTTGGGTGCTGTGGAAATGTCGTAACAATAAGATTTTCGAAGCAATAAGTACAAATCCAAGAATCCAAGATGGGCTGCGGAGTGCTCACTTAGAGATGCAAAAATGTGGATCAGATATAGTTGATTTAATCAAGTAGTGTGTATTTGGGGTTTATTTGTTTCGTTGTATATCCTACTGTAATATCGATGTTGTAATACTAATAGCATCTATCAGTTTCTCAAAAAAAAGATCTAGTGTTAAAGGCACAAGGTTTCTGATGCGAGAGGTCATTAGCTCTTAATCTGAATAGAGAAAATATTTTATTGTAATAACATAGATATGGAATAGATTTGTTGTTAGTTTTTTAATTAAATGGCTTAAATATGCAGGTAATTTAAATAATTTACTGTGAATTGGTTCCGTGTGGCCAGCGCCTTAATATTTCCGTTTAAAAATTATTTTCTACGGTGGTAGATTCTTTTCCTTTTTGTGAATTTCACGGAGGCAGATTCCACGGCAAAGATTCAATAGAGGGGCAGAAACGCCCTTTATAGACAACTCTTAAAAATAGAATTTCGACCCTGTGCCATACATGACCGTGTACGGCGTGTAGAATGAGATCTGAATCGTTCTAGCACAAATCTCAAAGGGGACTCCGGAGTAATTTTGGTTCGGCTGGGAGTATTCTACGCAGTCAGGTACCGCAGAGAAATATTTTTGAAAATAGACGTAATTACAGGGGTTAGTTCCCGTTCTACTGGTTTTTTTAAGGAGGTACCAGGAGAGAGAAAGAAAGGATAGGCCAAGGCCACTTCTGTAACTTGGTAGCTCCAGATTCGAGAGAGATGAGACGAGACTCGTGACAGGGTTTTCAAGGCCGAATCAAATTATTTCATTTCCAATGGGTACTGCTCTCTCTCTCTACTCTTCTTCTCTTCTTCTCTTCTAGTTACTCTTATTAGTAGAAACTATAAAGTTTGCTTCTTTATTTTTTCCTCGAAAGTTCTGGTTGATTTCTCTACCTACTTCTGTATTTTCTTTTGGTAAAAGAGGTCAAAAAATTATTCGCCCATGATGAGAAAGGATTTTTTATAGTTATTTAAATAACTTCCCGCAGCGAGTTTGATAATTTTTGAAATTTTTGAAATTTTGTCTCCAGTGGAATAATTTGATGCTATGGGATTTCAAAGAGCTCGGTGGTTCCAATCTTTTCGCTCCACACTATAATATCTGTTTGCCTTTCAACAAAATCTATAATCTTGCCTGAATCTTTCTTTTAAATTATTCATTTTTTTGTTTCTCTTTTGTTTTATCTTTTCAAAGGAACCGATTCCTCTTCCATCGATTTGTTTCAAGCTTTCTCAAAAATGTTCTCTTTTTATAAAGTAAAAAAGCATCTTTCCTTTCAATTCATCCCCTTTTTAAGAATTATTTGTTTTCTTTATTTAGATGTCGATTTTAGTCCCACGTGGGATAGTGATGATGAATACGAGAAATTCATACAAAAGATGAATCCGCCTAGGTACGCCTACCATATCTGAAAATTTAATATTTTCATCATATATATTATTGTAAATATCAAATGATGATTTATTTCCATGTTTTTTTTTAGGTTCCTTTCATTGATTTATTTCCATGTTTTTCTTTTAGGGTTATCATAGACAATGAATCTTACCCCAATGCAACTGTTGTCAAGGTATTAATTACTCATACATTCTACTTATTGAATACTTTAGCTATGTTTTGTTTACTAATTTTAGTTTTATAATCTCGAAGGTGGATAGTGCAAACAAGAATGGAATTCTCTTGGAAGTGGTTCAGGTTCTAACAGACTTAAATCTTGTCATAAGAAAAGCTTACATAACCTCTGATGGAGGCTGGTTCATGGATGGTATAACATATATTCCCAACTTATTTATTTTCTTATCAATCCAATTATGTTTATCTTTTAGAAATATTAATATACAATTGAAGATTTCGTTTGCATTTGCATCAGTCTTTAATGTGACAGACCAGGGGGGGAAGAAAATAAAGGATGAAGCCATACTCAATTCAATTACTGATTGTATTAGAAAGGTACGGAATTGCTTCCCACAAACCCTTAGCAATATCTAATTGCTCTAGAAAAAAGTATCACCATAACTTTGCACACAAAAAAACAGTCTCTAGGGGCCGATTCGCGTTACATACCATCAAGGAGGCGATCAGTCGGCATTGCACCTTCAACTAATTACACCTCTATCGAATTGACCGGCACTGACAGGCCGGGCCTTCTGTCAGATGTAAGCGCCGTTTTAGCTGACCTCAATTGCAATGTGGTAAATGCTGAGATATGGACCCACAACACACGTGCTGCTGCAGTTATCCATGTCACTGATGAACAAACCGCCTTACCCATAACTGACCCTGATCGGGTTTCCAAAATCAAGGAGCGGCTGTCAAATCTGCTGAAAGGAAGCAGTCATGACCTGTCACGCGGGCCCAGGACATCAGTCTCCATGTGCACTACCCACACTGAGAGGAGGCTTCATCAGATGATGTTTGATGATAGGGATTACGTCAAACCTGATGACATGGCAAGCGGCATGAATGCAAGGCCACATGTCACACTTCGAAATTGGCATGATAAGGATTACTCTGTTGTCACAATCAGGTGCAAGGATCGGCCGAAGCTTCTCTTTGACACTGTTTGCACGCTTACCGACATGAAATATGTTGTTTTCCATGCAAGTGTTGATGCAGAGGGCCCCGAAGCCTTCCAGGTACTTGTAATTGCAATTGTTATTAAACTTTTGTTATGTTAGTTTTGAGTAAACTAAACGACTAATATAATTTTCTCTATGTGAAGGAGTTCTATATAAGACATATAGACGGTTCTCCTGTTAATTCTGAGGCTGAAAAGGAACGGGTCATTGAATGTCTTAAAGCGGCCATAGAAAGGAGGGTTTCTGAGGTTAATTAATACATTAACTTAACAAGAAGTCAATTCTACTAATTTCAATGCCATGGTACTTAATTGTTCTCAATGCAGGGTCTGAAGCTGGAATTATGTACAGAAGACAGAGTGGGCCTACTGTCTGAGGTAACTCGAATATTCCGTGAACATGGTCTAACGGTGACAAGAGCAGAAGTGACCACAAGAGGAGACAAAGCCATAAATATTTTCTATGTACGTGACTCGAACGGCAACCCGGTTGACCCTAAGATGATAGACCGTGTAAGAGAAGCCATAGGATTCACGGTTTTACAAGTGAAAGGCCAGATCGAGCAGCTGAAATCACCGCAGGAGTCGTCCCCAACCCAATTCCTTCTCAGCAGTTTGTTTCGAGCTAGAACTCTGTGCCACTTCGGCCTCGTCAGGCCTTGAATTGTGCATACCACCTTGCTTAGTTGTGTAAACTTTGCTTATACTGCATAGATATATAAAGTTAGCTATAGTAACTTGAGTTCACATCCACCGCCATTTAACACCCAATGGCACCGACTCAGTGCCATTGGGTCACTGACAAACGGGCACCCTTAAAGAAGCTCCTACACGGGGCCTGCATGTCAGTGACCCAGTGGGTGCCATTGGAACGTTTGGCAGCTGACCGAACTTTAGTAGGTCTTGTGTAAGTACAAGAGTATTTTCGATGTTTGATTTGGGAGTTGTGAATTAATTATCTGATATAAAAATATGATTGTAAATATACTACTGTAAGATAGAGTTGTAAATAGCAAATGTATTACATTGAATTTAGTGTAATCTCTTAAAAGAAGGGAATATAGTAGAAAAATATTATTTGCTCTCGTGTTTATTGATTCGAATGTTGAGTTCAGTATCATTCTAAAAGGAAAAAAACTTCCCTTCAATAAACAAAATCGGCTTTAAAATTGACTGGTACAGTATACCCTGCACAAATACAATACCGCATAGCTATGACTGGTACAGGAGCACTGTCCTGTTGAGTAATCCATGACTAAAAAAAATCACAAACCAACATAGTTTCACTCTCTCTCACACAGAAATAGCATTTGCATTGCCCGGTAAAATATCACCTGCCCAAATATCTCAATTCACAAGCCTCAAATTGGGTGGTACAGTAACACTCTGGTAATCTGGTTAAGTCTAAAGATAGGACAAAAGATAACAAAATAGCCAATTAGTTTTCGAGGCAGATGCAAAAAAATTGAGCTATGAAGATCAAATATAGAAATTTTCTACTTAGAGAGAGAGAGAGAGTAGGAATCAAGCATATGATTTTTTTTTTTTTTTAAATTTGGGAGTCAATTTAGAATACTTGTATCATTTTTCTTTAAAAATATATAGAAAGATGACATGTGACTCACTTTTAAAAAAATAGAGTCAATTGACCCATTTGATGCAGATATATTTTTAAAGAAAAATATCCACCTCTAATTAAATTCTCACACACACAGAACACACTCAGCTGCAGCCACCCACCCATCCCAACAAACGCACGCTGGAAATTAAGAGCATTTGGGCTGGAAATAGTGGTGGTCGCGACCTTAGAAGAACATGTGGAAACGGTTCAGGCGGGTGTCAAATATTTCATTATCATTTCAACATCCTTCAAGCCTTTGGTACCTCTGTTAGAATCTGCTGATAAAGACCCTACTGGTATATTTCTTATCGCTGTGATTCTCATTTTTTGTTTTCTCAGTTGACACATTTGACCCTTTCAATTAAGGCAACTAGTAATGCGCTACCAAAAAAATCACCAACATTTTTAAGGTAGACCTGGTTCTCGGAAAACCAAGCCAAAGTTTTCCTGTCACCAACATTTTTAAGGTAGATCTGGTTCTCGGAAAACCAAACCAAAGTTGTCCTGGTGAATATTAATAAAATAACATTTATTTAATTGTGATAATCTATCAAATATCAAAATCAAAAGTAAAATTTATATTTTTTTTGTATAGTTTAGATAGGTTGTCTGTCAGAATCAACGTAATTTAAAAAATTATAGTCCTCCGTTGGATGATTTTGAAAATTCACAGTTTAATTTTATCAAGACTTAATTAATAATAAATAAATTTTAAAATACACAATATATTTAAACGGCAAAAACCATATGATATGATTGTCAATAAAAATAAATCTTGGTTTTGTCCCTGGTTTTCAAATAAAGAGTGAAGATATGTCTCATGTCTGGTTCATGCAGCACTGCACTGTTATGTAATTTATTCTCGAAGCTGTCATGTTTTTGCATTTATTTAAACCGAGGAATGAACCAAAAAAAAATCATCCTGCGTGATAAATGCAGATGTAACCAAGCCGAAGACTGACAGGTGAAGGCTTCTTCCATATCAGTGACATCTCTACTATCTATAGGGTAGAATCCTTGGGTTGTATATTGAAAATGTTTTAATTGAGTACCTTGTAAGTAGAGTGTATAAAAATGGCACAACGGAGCTGGTTCTGTCACGGAACGGTACGGTTACAGCACGAAACGGCACGGCACGTGTAACTTTTTCGTACCGTGACTCGCGTGTCGAATGCTGTGACCATCTTTTGAAAACTTGATACGACACGTCATGCTAAAAATCCGATCACAGCACGTGGTCAAGCGAGTCACGTGTAATTAGGACCGTTAAGTCTTAATCAAATAGTGAATCTTGAATAAACTAATCTAAATTATGAAAAAAATAGTTAAATGTGAGAAATGTGATTAGTTACGTTTGGACACGGCATGCAAACGGTCACGGTGTGACTCGCGTGCCGTGACCATCCCTCCACATTTTAGTCACGGCACGGCACGTGTAATTGTTCAGTTGGTTACGGCTAGGGGTGAAAATGGGTCGGATATTATCTGACCGTATCCAGATCCATATTCGAAAATTAAATGTGGATATCCGATATCTGAATATCTATACGGATACGGATACGAATATGGTTTTAAATTTTAATTATCTGTATCCGAATAGTAAATATATACTATATAATTTAATATATATTATGAAAAATTTATGTTATTCACCATTATAATTAGATAAATATCATGAATTTTGACATTTTTAATAATATTTATATATTTTTTTAATAAATATCCGATCTGACCCGTATCTGTATCCGTATCCAGAAAAAAAAAAAACAGATACGAATATGGTTTTACCACTATCCGATCCGTATCCGATCCGTTTTTATTTCTAATTACGGCACGGCACGAGATCAAAGTCATAGCGTGTTAGTCACAACACAATATGTTTTTTTCATTCTACTTGTAATAAGTAGCTATAAAATCGATGGATTGCACATATTTCCAAATGGACAGATTTACAATTTTATTTGGAATTAAGAACCTAGCATGCAAATGCTTATTGGAAAGGAACTAGAGAGGTATATTCCATGAAATTGCAATAATTATCTGATGAAAAGATACATCAAGTAGTAGGCAGTAGGCAGTAGGCAGTAGGCAGAGCTACCTAATTAATGCAAGAGAAGAGAAGACATCTAATTGGAGTGGAATTAGGATCGAGAGACCAAATTGAGAGTAACATTTTGATGTAGAAAGAGGCGTAAATGACTTTTAAAGGTACTTTTTAGTGTACCCTTTTGGAATTAATTATAGAGGCGTGATTGCATTCATCATCATTTGTACTTTACTATGGAGAACCTCCTGATGGCTACTCTGTACAGATCCGTCGCTCTCCTCTCCGTTACAAACAAAACAGAGGCACTCTTTCAATATAGGTGCCCTTCTCACTCTCCTAGAGAAGGAAATTTAGAAAAACAAAAATTAATCACGTCGTTGCTGATTACATCATGATACGGTATGTTACGTGTATCGATCACGTGATGTGACTGTCATTCATCATTTTAGTCACGTCACGGTACGTCACAGTAAAAAAATTAACTCTATCATGTCAAATCACGTCATGTGACATGTTACATGACTAATTTTTTTCAATATTATTTCTTAATTATAATTTATTTTGTAACAGTTTCTTATTTTTATATTCATTTTGTTATTATTTTATTTGAACTAACTTAAACTTGAAAACAATAATTAAATACAATCAGTCACATCACAGTGTGACAACACGTGACATAATTGACCTTTACCAATTTAGTCATGTCATGTTTTTCCTTCTCTATTCTCACAGAATAATTTTATGAGTTTACATGAAAATATTTTAGATATATGTCTTTTTAAATTCAACATCTAAACATGCAACATGGAAATAATTATTCGATTAATTTAGATCATGATTATTAATTTTATTTTTATTAAATTTTATAAAAAAAATAGGATATATACAAAAAGAATTGAGAACGCCAGCTTAGATTGAAATGAGAGTAAATCTAGGGTGTGACGTGCTCACCAAGAGGATTTGGTGAGCATAACTCCAAAAATACATCGGATTAGCTTCAAATGACGAATCCAAACCGTTGAAATCCATGTATTTCGTGAGTGACGTATGTACATGCAAAATTTTGAAAGTTTCGTGGAGCACTGTTTCTACTGCGATGACAGTTAAAACAGCATATTGTACGGTATTAGTTGGGAATAAATGGCACATTTGTCACTGTAAATAAGGATATACTTGTAAAAAATAGAGTTGACTGTAAAGTCTACTGTCTATATGGAAAAAAAAAAATGAAATTGCAAGTAGGTGGAGGTGGGAATCTGCGTGTACTCCTCGCACTCCGCGCTGGGAATTTGTATTCTCTGCATTAACTCAAAAAAAAAAATATATATTTTCGGTTAATTCATCTGGACTGTCAGATCTGCTTAAAATTTGTATGGATGAGATCTATACTAATATTAAAGAGCTCCTGAATTATAGACTGTGAGAGGATTAGCTCCGTTTAAAATGAGACGGCTGAGATATATTTACTAAAAAAAATGTTCTTTTGTAGATGATGCGGGCTCTCATGCTGGTGTTTGTTGCTCTATTTCGGATTCGGAAACAAATCTGCTGTTATTTCAAAAGAATAACAGCTCCTGTTATTCTGATTCAAACAGTTCAAATTTTTCAATGCACTAATTTTAAAATGAAAAAAAAAATGTGAATCTCAACAAATATCAAATGTTGGCATTGGAATAACAGGTTCATGTTATTCCTTTAGAATAACAGAGGATTTATTTCCTTCGGATTCTGGTGTCAGATGATGGAGACTCCAGCTTATTCAAATTATTAAAAAAAATTACGAGTGGTCTAATGAGTAATGACGGGCAGCAAAGGCATTTGTTTTTTTGTTTTTTTATATTTTGAGTTATGGCAAAACTTCCCAAGTCATGTCATATTTTCATGTAGACATTATTTTATGGTCTAATGTAATGTGCATATTATTAAGAGGAGGAACCACCTACAATATTTAAAAGTTACAATATTTTATAATTTTTAAAGTCCAAACAGTCGATCCAAGCCGTTTAACATGATCTCTATATTAAAATGTGTTTTGAGACCAAATTTTACATTTTCTAAATTTTTTTACTATTTATTAAGTATTTTAGAAAATTGATGTTTTTAGACAATTATGGACCACTGAAAAACAACAGTTTTGTAAAATACTTAATAAATAATAAAAAAAATTCAAAAAAAATTTAAAATTTGATCTCAAAGTACATTTTAATGTAGACATCATGTTGAACGATTTGGATCGACTGTTTGAACTTCGAAAATTGCAAAATCGAACGTTGTAACATGTTGTAAGATCCAAAATATTGTAAGTAAATCCCTCCTCTATTATCAAATTTAAGTTTTTCTAATAAATAAATGAAGAATAGGATTCAAATGTTACATATCTTTCTAGTTTTATTGTGTCTCGTATCTTTTAAAATGTTATCAAAGTTCAAACAGTTGATTGGAACCGCTTAACATGATATCTATATTAATATATGTTTGGGGATCATTTTCTTTTTGAGATTTCTTTAGTATTTTTTAGATAAATTATGTTATTGGACTATCCAAAAATAATAATTTTATGCTTATCTAAAAAAATAGTAATTTTTTTCTATTAATTATAATAGTTTATATTTGTGCACATTTTATGGAGATCATGTTGAACGATTCAGATCAGCTGTTTGAGCTTTAAAATGAAAATAAAGATATGAGGCCCTTGTCATTCATAAAATGAATACATAGCAATTTGAGGATTTAGTCCTCTCAAGTCTGATCCTTCACAATTTTATCCAAAAAAATAAAAACTATTATAGTTATCTTTCAAATTAGGCTAATTTGTAATAAAAAAAATAATAATCAAGTGTAAATTTTGTAATAATCAAATGTGCAATATGCAATTGCTAAATATGAATGTTAAGGATAGTTATAAATATATAATGTCGGATTTCAAAACAACAATCGCGCCAACTGCAATTTCATTTTGACTTGATTAAAATGTGTTACAACCATTGTTGTGTTTAAAAACGAAACGGTAGCGGGTAAATATTAGAGCATTTTTTTAGTTATAATATCTCGGCCGTCTGATTTTAGACAACAATAAAACATCAAAAACTAATATTATCGGATAACAAAATGGTAGCGGGTAAATAACAGATAATACTAATATAATAATTAACTTTATTATGTTTTACCAATAAAACATCAAAAACTAATTCATTTCACACATATGTAATTGCATTACTAATAAAAATAAAAATAAATATGCAATCAATTCCAACTAAATTATTTTTTATAAAGCAAAAAAATCAAAAAGCACGAATATTTATTCGAACAAATTCAATTATTTAACTAAATATTAAAACATGCAAATAAAAATAATATATTTAACATTTTTCTTATAACAAAAGACATACACTACTAAATAACAAAAACACATAACTAATTATTGCTCAAACTTTTAGTATAGAGGTACCGAAATAGAATTATGGAAGAGTAAATATGTATTGAATTTGAATATATATGATTTTAGATTTTATAATTATTCTATAGAATAACGTATACGAAATAGTAATTACCCATACCCATACTCATTTGGTTAATGAAAAAAAATTCTTATCCATACTCATATCAAATAAACTAACGAAAAAAAAAATTTACTCATACTATTTTATCGAATACAATACAGGATCGGACAAGCAGCTAAAAAAGTACCACTGACCCCTAGTTGTGTGCGCCGATACGCACGTGTTGCTCTGTTTCTTTTGTGCAAATTGCGAGTGATCAGTGAAGGGGCCAATTTCTTATGTGAAACAAATTGCTTCTCCTGCTTTGCTCCATATAAATAATTAATTTCACCTAAGAGTAGACGTGGCTATATATATATGGCGAAAAGATCCACCGAAAGCTTTCTAAAATAGCAATAAAACTTGTTAAAATCGCTTTCGATGACTTCAAATATATTAGTTTTAAACGAGCTGTTGCATTAAGTTTTGTAGAACACAGATGACGACTATTGCTTAGCATAGTTCCATCATAATTCACATCCTCTGCTGTGCGGTGCTTTTAATCTGGTCCGTTCGTTTTGATCGGACGGACCAAATAAGAGTTTGGCACGAATCTCAAAGCAAAATTAATACTGCCCCTCCATCATCTCGAACACTCACTGGCTGAGAGTAAATCTGAACCGTCCGATCAGCTCCGTACAGCTTCGCAAGTAAAAACTCCGCAGAGAATTCTGGTCCAGTTCCATCAATGGAGTTCTTTTGATTCCTAGGAGCGAGCTTGCTTTTTATGTCACGTGAGCTGATGTGGCTCCTAGTCAGATTTTAACTTTTGGACTCAAAAACGTGCCTTCATGTACTACTTTTGTTCTCTTTCTGTCCCAACTATTAACTATATACAGTGAAACTGCATTCTTTTCTTGAGGCCATATTAATTACTATGATTGGTTTACATGTTAATTGTAATTTTTTGTACCAGGTTAGTACCATGTTTCTAAAAGCAAAAAATAAGATATTTAATTAAGCCAACCATTTAATGTACCAGGCTAGACTCTAGATTAATATGGTGGTATAGAAAGAATATTTAAGCCAACCATTTTTATTATTACTATTGATATTGAGGTACCTCTTTTTTTCTTCTTAAATTAGCTTTTTATAGGTTAAATAAATAAATAAAAAACTTGTTGAACTTTTCTTATCATTACTTCTGTTTGAAGTTGGAAAAATATGCTATCTCAAAAATAATTGTTTATGTCAAATGTATACCATTTGAGGTTTCATAGCAGAAATGATCTAACCTTCTATTTATCCTTGACCAGGTTCAATTACTGGCATATGGCGAATACTCTCTCTTTATAGGTAATGTGAATGCTTGATTAAAAAAAAGGCTTACTTCTTGTCTTCTAGCTTAGCGCTAAGTTTTATAAAGTTTTCTCTTTTCTTTTTTTCTTAAGTTTTCTTGATTGTAATAAAATTATATTATGATTCCAGAACAGTTTACATAGTTTATCTTCTTGCTTGACAGGCATGTCAATTTGCTTCAAATCTGATTAATTTTTTTTACTTTGTTTGTGCAGGTTAGTTAAACTTTGTGGTGTAATCCATTTCTTATTTTGTTGTTAAACTATGTAAACTGTTAGCTATTCCACTGCTCTGTTTGTTATTGTTTGTTAAACTATTTGTAGTTGTTGTTGTTTGTTGTTAATTAGTTTGTTAAACTATGCAATATATTTATAGTTTGTTAAACTATAAATTATGTGATTGTGAAACTATGCAATATATTAATTAGTTGTTGT
Source organism: Carex arenaria (assembly GCA_964058825.1). Classification (NCBI taxonomy): domain Eukaryota; kingdom Viridiplantae; phylum Streptophyta; class Magnoliopsida; order Poales; family Cyperaceae; genus Carex; species Carex arenaria. Next base: position 68,345 of record CAXKVW010001084.1, read on the forward strand.
TTGATGTGTACCATATAATTATGTTCAGATCTAACTATGTTTGATGTGTTGTCTAATTTGGTGGGATTGTATGGATGGGCCATCGGGTGTGGGCGGGCCAGGAAGGCCCATGGGCAAGGACAGGCATGCATGGGCTTGGGAGAAAGGCTCATGGGTAGACTGGGCCTAAATTTTCAAACCCGGTAGATTAGGTCGGGCAGGTGGGCCATCAATTTTTAACAGACGGGCCAGGTATGGACTTTGTTAAATACCCGTGGGCTCGGCCCATTGCCATCCCTAGACTAAACTAATATGGTGGTATAGAAAGAAAGAATTAATTTATGTTTTAACTTGTACCGAATGATTGATGCAAACATGTAATTGCACCAGCTGCCATACTAGCCAGTTAAATGTAATTGTGAATCAATAGTGTTCAACAAATGCTCTTTACAAAAAACAACGAAGGTAAAAAATGTAAAATAACTATTTTTACCAAGTTTTCAGTTAGTTATTTACTTATTTTTACCAACAAACAGTGGAAGAGATGCGTCCGTTAGAGTAGGATAAATTAATTATTTTCAGTTTTAATGAAAAACAAATGATGATTTAAAATGATTTTTGTTTGGATTCAAGGAGAAAAGGAGCTTCAGAAAGATTGTTTCGTTTTAATGTTTAAATAAAATGTTCTAGTGTTCAACGGGAAAATCTTGAGCCCGGATTCTCTGAAGTAACCAAATATTGATTTAGATATGGACCGTCCGATCAGAATCCGGGCCAATCCGGCTAGAGATGAAATGCACGGGAAACTTGAAATTTCGTGCTAAAGCAGATCAGACGGTCCGGACTATACTCAAAATTTGAGTTCCTTCAGGTGATAGGGTATATTGAAACTTTGCCTGAGCACGTCACACCCAAAAAAACGAATTAACATCGTCTCTTACTGCCCAAGGGAATCTTTTACAATTATTGAATCTGGACCATTCATTTTAAGTTTCCACGAATCTCAAAGCCCAATAATACTGCCACCTCTCCCTCCCCCGAATCTCAAACTGGCTGAGATTTAATCTGAAACCGTAAAGTGATGCGAATCCTCTGTAGTAATAACACATCGGATACCGTCCGATCTACTTCAAGATCTGTGCGCACTTATATTAAAGCAAATAACACGGATATTAAAGTGATGTGCACAGATTTTGAAGTGAATCGGACGGTATAGGACACCCATCGAACAGACTCTGGTCCGATGGGCATCGGACACCCTCCTCTCCCGGATTGAACACATCTCGTCTCGTCCGCGATCACTTCCCCCTATCTCCGGCGCGCGCGCAACTTCTTGCTTTCCTCTCTCCACTTCTTGGTTCGCCTCCCTTCGCTCGGTCGATCACTCTCTCTCTCGCGCGGTTTTCGAATTTCCTTCACTTCCCTTGGTCTGGGCGCCTCCCCTGGCAAACCC
>CAXKVW010001085.1:0-20846 GCA_964058825.1 Carex arenaria
GACTCGCACAACTTTTTTATCTGTAAATGGAGATGGTGTTAATATGTCACATTGAATTTTCTCTTTTCATATGATGATGCAGTGTAAAAAAAGGGGGTCCAAATCCCTCATCAAACACGAATTTAGCTGCGATTTTAGAGAAGGCAAGAGCTCTTGACATACCAAAGGAAATTATCGAGCGAAACATCAAAAGGGCATCGGAAAAAGGTCAAGATACGTTCATTGAGAAGGTTTACGAGGTTTGTTTTTGTTCAAAGCAAAATGTTATCCGACCATTATTCGATGTAGAAGCCATGGCCAAATTACCTACTTAAGTTTGCTTGAAGTAAAAATTACATATGCAAGATACAAAGTTAATTTGGGAACAAATGTGTGTTTACATGCATAATCGCAACTTAATAAATCGACTTCTTGCAAAGAGGAATTTCTATATTAAGCTACCAGTCTGACAGGTACTGCATTTGTATGACGAACATTTCCTTATGATCTGGAAATCCTGATCACTATTGTCTGCACCAGGTATATGGCTTTGGTGGTGTTGGGATGATAGTTGAGGTATTGACCGACAAAATTACCAGATCAGTGGCAGATATCAGAAACGTGGTAAAGGACAGTGGCGCCAAGCTCGCTGTTCCGGGTTCAATTATGTTCAAATTTAGGAGAGTCCGGGTCGTGAATATAAAACCTGGAGATGCTGATAAGGATCAGTTGCTTTCTGTTGCTTTAGATGCAGGCTCTGAAGATGTCATCGAACCGACAAATGTTGAAGCTGATGAAGATGACAATGATGATGGAACTGAAGAGAGGTAAAACAATGCTAAAATTACTTTTTGCCATTTTCATCCAGTCTGATGGCAGTACATGACCTTTATAATTAGATTCGGGCAGAAACAATAACTAGGAATTAAAATTGCTTATGTGAACTTTGTGGTTAACTAAAATGCCCCCGGACTAGGTATTTAGCTTTGATCTTGGCATTTATCTATTCAAATTGATGTTTAAGGTTTTTAAGCATCAGTGTCCTGATTCCATTACAGTGATTTATCATTTACTGCTATAGGATACTTTGCTTGGGTTATTAATTCAAAGGAATTACGATACCCAAGCTCAAAGTAGAGTTAAAACAAAACAGCACAGCTACAGTGTGGATAACCCTAACAAGTAAAAACATATCCATATCACAGCTGATTATTCAGTACTAATACAAATGCAGATTTGTACAAATGCCTTAATTTAAAGCCACATGCCAGTTTATAGGGATACAGATTGGACATCTAAGCTTACTAATTCTGGATTGAACCAAATAATATATGGATATGGTAATAACAAAGACACAGATAGAAGATTACAATCTTTCTTTATATATAAGAAAACATAACTTAAAAGTTATGTAATTAGATTACAAGCATGCATTTATGCTTTCTAACTTGTATAACAGACATAAGTGCACAAAATATTAGTCTTGCAATAAAAAGAATGATAAATTGATCCGTTCAAGGGCTGATAGAGATATGGATATCTGTCATGAATTCTGGATTAAAACAAGTAATATATGAATACTCATATGGTCCATGGGATAACAAAGCAGACATAATGTTACTTTTTAGAAAACCACATTTGACTTCTGAGTTACAGAATTAGATTATAGGCACTAATTATTATTTCTTACTTGCATAAAAGATGACAAGTGCGCAAAATATTAGTCTTGCAACCAGAATTAATGATGAATTAGGTGTTTTTGATGGTTTGTCCGATATCTGGTATATCTGATCCCAGTTAAAGAGCCATAATATATCCATATCCATTGTTGCATATTTTGCCAAATCTTATATATATATTTATCCGTATTTACGAAAAATTTCATATGCACAACCATACGGATGCAGATGTGGATTTGGCATGGACAACATCCATTCTGTTTTCAGCCCTAATTCAAAGTGAAGAAAGGAATTACCTATTTGAACTGACTTGTCTTTTGCAATTTTAAAATAAAACTTTTTTAATCTATCCCTGCTAGATACTATAAGATAGTTACTTCATCAGAAGGTTATGAGGATCTATTATCCAAGTTACGAGAAGAAGGAATTCCTTTCGAGCAAGATAATGGCTATGAGTTGCTACCATTGGACCCAATTGAGGTACTTCCAAAAATTGTATTTTCAAGTTCTTCTAATCCTCCCTTCTGTTTTGATCTCTTCCAGTGATACAAAATATTAGAGGGACTTGATCTTTTTTGACATGACATTTTTTTTGTTGTATTTACAAGGTTGATGATGAGGCTATGGAGCTAAATAAGGAACTAATATCCAAGTTGCTAGAACTTGATGATGTCGATGCTGTCTACTCTGATCAAAAATGATTTCATGAGACCAATATTTGGTTATGTCAGATCAGATTGGGGTCAGGTTGAACGGGGACTGCAATTTATTTTCAGATTTTCGATAATTCAAGAATAATTTGATAAAATAATTGGATTTTTTTTTTGACAAAATTTGGGGGATACCCCACTGATTTAATTGAAATTACAAGCCAAAGGGCTGAGTACCAACCAGCTGGTACCTCACCCTGGATACGGGATAGAGTTTATTATATGGTGTACATTTATGTTGCTAGGTACAAGGCGGAATGGTCCTTGGGTGGGAAATCGTGCAATTTTAGAAGAACAGAAATTTTGTCAACGTCTTTTCATTGTCAGTAATATACATAGATGGTGTACATTTCTCCACTCTGTTTTTTTTTTTTTTTAATCTTTCGCCCTTGATCTATCTTAAAAAATCATGTATTTTTAATGATTCTAATGTAATCGATCGTACTGGATATCATTACTTTCAAAAAAAAAAAAACTTTCATATAATATTCATAGATATTGACAAACTTTGACGATTTTGACAACATTATTCACTTGGGTAATAAGCATGGATGTAACACTTAATGGAGCGCTGTAGGCTGATTTCTTCAGTGCCAAAAACGAATAAGCATATTATCAGCTGTCAATAGTATGTTTTTGACTCTGTTGGTCACACTAGGCCCAGCATTTGATGATCTCAAATCGTCTCAGAAAGCCTTTACCATTAGTTCGTATAATTTCATTAACTGATCGTCTAAGAATTGCATTCCCCTCGAAACAAGAAAAAGAAATAAGGAGAGAGTATATGATCTCTCCCTGTTCAAAGGAAAAGGCTTAAATGAGAGAAATAAACATTACAATATACTGAGACTACAAAATTTTAATCTCTAATCTAAAACTTGTCTTGCAAAGATGAATCTATGTCTCAAGTCCATAACAATCCTATTGTTAAACTATTATTAGTTCCATGGGTTCTTGCGTGTGATTCCACCTTGCTTTGAAGAACTTGATTTAGTACCCTACAAGCAAGCACAAATTTGCAAGTTAAAATAAAGTTAAAGGCTCCAATGCCAATATAATATTATGTATTTTTGTTATGTTGACATACCAATTTTGATTTCTTGGACTTTCCTCTGATCCTGTTCTTTTGAGGTTTTAATTTGTAGATGCGAACCATCCAATGATGAGTGGTAAATACCTGTATTTAATATCATAGTAGAAAAAGATTACCATAGATATTACATGCAAGTAGTTTTTATTTTTATTTTTTTGTAATTATATATTCTGTTGTACTTTTCATTTGTGGAAAATACTAACAACTTGAACTAATTTTTAATTAACACATTTTCTTTATCTGACTCAATTAATTAACATTTAAAATGAAAAAAAAACAATTTCGGTTGTTTGTTTTAGCCAAAATAGACTAAATAAATCATGGGTGAAAGTTCTTTACCTCCTCAAAATGAGTTAGCTTGAAATGCTTCTTCCCTATTTCATATCTTCTAACTCTATCATATCCCTTTCCGTCTGTCTCTACAAACCTACTCAATGAATAAATTCATTAATAATTAATTAGAGTTCCAGATAAGATAATAAACTGTATTGCAGCTGAAATAGTTAAAGGGAAGAGATCGACTTACCGATAATAAGAGAGCTTATACATGAGGCAGTTAAGCATGGTCGGGGTAGCCTGTGCATCAACACGATAGTGTCCATCCCTCTATATTTAGAAGAAATCAAAATTATTATATACCAGTTAAATAATTACAAAAAAGTTTTGAGTGAGATCAGCAGAAAGAGTCAGCATGAAATAAGAATTAATAAACTTAGAGAACTCACAAGATAATCAGCTTCCTTTATGTGAGGAAAGACGCCACCACCAATGCGAACCATCCACAGAAACTTATTAATGTCATCACTAGGATATCCAACAAGACCTGACATACAGAATTGTTTTTAATACATGACAGTTTTGAAGCCTTCTATGCAGGGCACCCCGCTTGGATGCACTTGCCAAAAAAAAAAAAAAACATATTCCATGTTTTGCAATAAAATATCTTAACATTCCTTGGATTGCAACAACAGGAAACCATTAGGTGAGCAATAAAAAGGGCATGCTCCAATAAATATTGACAAAATGCCCTTACATCTTCTTTTCAAATCTCAAAATAGAACTACGATCAAATCAGTAAGAACATTCCCAAGTTACGGGCATTCCAGACTGCTGGGTCTAAATGCGGACATAGACCAGGAATTAATAGTCGTGTTGATAGTTTACAGGCAATTTAGCAACTTTTTGCTTGATTTAACCTCACTTTCGCCAGTAGGTGTCATTTTCAAATAACCCACATGATATGAGCGTTGTTGCAGAAGGGTTCAAGTATTGTATATTAACTTCAAAACCCAACTGGAAACATGGATTTTGATTCCAAAAAAGAAAAGAAGAGTAATCACCTCCAAATACAACAAGTACGTATTTGACATCCAAAGAATTAAAAATCTCCCATGCAGCCTTCTCCGGAGAAGACATAGCTGTACCAACTGTGGCAATATGTGTGTTATTCCAAGTGTTATTGTCAACTATGACTGTTCTATTTGCCATGGCTGTTGTTTGGTAACCATAATCCCACCAAGAAGCCACCTATAACAACAACATATAATCTTTATAGTAAAAACGACAAATAATCATGACTGCGGATGTAATAAAGGGTCTACACAAATAATACACACACACACACACACACACACACACACGAGAGAACCATCTGTTGGCAGCAGGTTAATGCAACATGGCCTAAAACTTAAAATGTGGATTGAGGGACTAATTTTAGGGTTGTCGTGTCATTCTAAGATAATAGGACAGATAGAAGTTAGAATTTTGCAAACTATTTGGCTAAACATTCTGTTGACAGGTACCTCAAGGATAATTCCATAAAATTTTCACAACAAATGTCAGGCATTAATAAGAAGGGAACAGGGGAGCGGGGGCAAGGCACATTTGCCATTTTCATGGTTCAGATCATTATTACATGGACACTGCAATATTAATAACAGTGAGCAACTTCAATTATATATCTCAAACTAGGATGTTTAGTCTGTCATTGCATGCAAATTGCTGCAACACAGTAAAAACTATTAATCAGCATTTCAGAGAAATCTTATTATATGGTTGTACCTTGTCATCAACTTCTGTGTTATGTCGCAACCATGCATAGGCTTCACGAAAATCATCAAATACATGCATCCCATCATGTGAGTGTGATGTCAGGACAATTGATGGGGCAGAGTATGCTTCTGCTGCGGCCCACACACAGTGAAGCTGCCAAATGTAGAAATTAGAAATTTGTTTTTTATCTCTCTTGAGTAATCATAATTACAAGGCAAAGAGGATGCTTTCCGTAAACTGAGCCATGAATTCACTTGTGAGGATTAAAAGAAGCAAATTTGCTGGAATCCAGAAAAAATCAGGTTTAAAATTTATTAAAATATGTTAGAATAATTGAAAATAAATAATTTTAAAATTGAGGGATTCTTGCTCAAAATGGTGACAAAAAAAGTGAGGTTTTATTGAGGATTATTAGGATGAAATTGAAAATGGTTTTTAATTAAGGAGACTGACACAATATCTTTGAAACCAGATCCAATAAGTGCGATTTTAGCTGAAATTGTAATGCTTGATTGCATGCTTGGCTTTAGAAAAAGTCAACATAAATTAATATTTTCAAATGTTTGCATACCACATATAAACCCCCCAGCACAATAAGAAGAAGAATTGAGACGAACGAAGCCTCAAAAGGCAACACCAATGGCCACTTTTCCTTCTTGGCAGGTACTGGCTTGACAAGAGCATTCTCAGTGAGTTCCTTCTCCTTCTTTTGTTTCCTCCTCCCAACTTTTTCTTTCTTAACAACTTCAGATTTTTCTGTGGTATCACTTTTCACCACATTTTGATGTGCTACTGAGCTCTCAGTGGAGGAGCTATCCCCTAACTAAGGACATACAAAAGTAGAAAGATAATAACTACCGGATACAAAAATCACTCACCGGATAGCTTTGGCCAGCACAAACCAGCATGCACCTCTTTGATCTTACGGTAAATTTAGTAAAAAAAGAAAAATAAACCGAAACAAGACACCAACAAAAAAAAAAGCAAAGAAAAATATAGGTATTATGCGTAACATAATGGCATTGAAACAAAGAAAACCGTAAACCATAGAAAATATCTTAATGTCCCCATGATTGTCTCATTTAAACCAGAGAAAGCTAATTTGCATGGGTATTTAACCAACTTAACTATGCAAATCCATACTTAAAAAGAATAAATAAACTGGCAGAATAACAAACCTTTGCTGTAGCTGGAGTATTGGTGTGAGAGTCAACAAAAAAGTTATTTATATGAAATTTAATCGATCTTGTTAATACACCAAATGCTTCTGATAGTGCAATTCCGGACATTATACAAGCAGCAGGTGCCAATACAAGCATAAGTCGAACCTGAAAATTAGCTAAAATACATTATTTGTGACAGAATGGATTAATGAATCAGAATCAGGGAACACAAAAGTTTTGTTCTCTTAATATAAACGGGGAGAACATTTCACTTACCATAACTCCAGAGAAATACACAGATGTAACCAAGTACAAGACTGCAAACGAGCTTGCATCAGACAATGGCAAGAAACATGCCTGAAATAAAGAAAATGAAAAATACATAAAACTCACAAACATTTTTTAGGGAGCTCTGTGAAACCATTTTTTTCCCACATGAAATTATCTACTGACAAGGGGTTACTGCTAATGTTATGCAAAAAGGACGCCATACTTACAACTATACCAGCCGGAACTAAAAAGGCAAGCACATTAATATCCATGAAATAAGAAGGCCATGTGGGAGGCTGATGCTCACTGACGCTAGCAATTATTGGAATGTACTTGCTTGCGTACGTTCTGTCAAAGAAAAATCAAGATTGTTATTCACCATTCTACCCTTCTAGGATAGTATAAACATGACGTATCGGTTCCATGTTGTACAGGGAGCACAAAAGAAGAATGTAACACGGGGGTGTTTATTGCACAAGAATGTTGAAGATTAATTGCATAACTGAAGTTTAATTCAGGCCTAATTACTCTTAAGAACTGAGCAAGCAACTTGGAAAAAAACACCCAAACCTGAGATCATCACATTGCCTCATTTACTTATATTGATTAAGTAGTTACATCTAATTTATGGTCACAACCTTTTTAACAGAATACCTTTTGTGCCTTGTTTGGTACACTGGCGATGGTTTGCGGACTTCCCATTTCAGATGTTACAGCTTTCAAATTAATATAATAATAATAAGTCAGTATAAGAAAGCACTTACGGGTCTAGAAGGCTCAAACTACGGCCGCTCCATCCTTTGGTAGGGCTGGAAGCTACTAATGCTATTAATATAGCTATTACAACAGCACAAACAGCTCTGGAATGAAAAATAATTTGCAAACAGTAAGTAAATAGAGACAGCAAAAAAGCTTTCTATACAAGTCAATATGTTTTCTAATGGAGCTGGCAATTGTTAACCCAACCCGATCTAACCAAGTTTAGGGAATTTTATATGTCAGCAAGTCAGTTCTCCATCAGGATCTTTCAAGTTAATGCGATCAGGTTGGCTTTCAATATTGAATCTTTTAAGATAATGATCGGTTAAACAAAGCGCTAATATTCCAATTATCTCGAGATTTTCATTAAGAAATGCATATTATAAGAAATCAATATGCCACCAACTGTTTCAATTTTCAACATTACTACTTCAGGTCAACCAAACAGTACATGATAATTATTGGTCAGGGTTATTGGTCTGGTCAAGGTCAGTATTCTTGACCGGTTGGCCATTAGGGAGTGACCCCATTCTAATTTTATATGAAAGAAATGCCAACGTAACTAACCTAGCTCAACTGGATAGCAGTGGCAATGGGTTTGATCAGGTTCAGATTGAACTGACATTCTTTGTTATAGAATAATTTTGGATCGAAAACAACAAGGATTGACCACTAATCCAATGGTCAGCCTAAACCCGACAGGTCAGCTCAGCAGTGTCTGGTCTACAAAAGCACTTCTATTTTTAAATTCCAATGGCATCGAATTGAATTTAAAATGCCCTTTTGTTTTTATTATTAGTACTTCCAAGTAAAAAAATAGTATGTAAATAGGAAGTCAAAAACATACACGCCCATGGTCAGAACAAGTGTGGTAGCCATTTTGAACAGCCTTGGTGTCAGAATTCCTTTGATATAGTACACAAGAGCCACCACATGAAGTATTATAAATACCTACGAAATCATACATGAAAATTATGAGAATTTTTTTAAGAAGAGTTTTCCATGCTAAAATAAAAACATATCACGAGAACTATTAGCCATACACACTGGAGTTTGGTTGGATTATATTTGTATGTAAATTAAGTGGTACAAAGGAGATCCAAGTATATGATATAGAGAACAGGTAACAATAGCATTTAATGAGGCTAAATTGTTAAAAGAAAAAAAAGAACAAACCAGGAAAGAGCCAAAGTGCTCTGAGGTCATCACTGCATTAAAACCAACCACAGGCACCAGTGCTGCAAGCAATGTACCCAATACAACCTGATGGATAAGAAAGGGTACATTTTATTCAAACTCTATAGGAACAGCTCAAGTGTAATCCCTGACTAACCAACAATCCTCATAAGTGCCCTTGTTTCTCCCTCACTTATCTGGAGAGGAACACTACAGGAACTACTTCAGGTATCCTTTGAAAAAGTATGGGGGAGCTTAAAGGTATACTTTATCTATTTGCTGTGGGTATATGTGGTATATTCCAATTTCTCAGGTTAAGCAAGTTTCTTTTCTCGTTTCAAAGGATGTATGGATTTTTCAGGCATTAAAAGAGTTCACATTGACTTCTGTTTTTCTATATTGAGACATTGCCTGATTTTGATATATAGTACTTACAAGTGGTGCATAGGCAATGTATAGGCGAGAGGAATAGCGACCTGTCACAATGCACAATAGAACATGCATTGGAATAAGGTTGATGATGAATGTGTAGCCTCCCCAAGAGCATACCTACAACAGAAAAACTGGAAAACTAACGGGCACTACTTGCAAAATTGCTTTATAGAAATGATTTTACATGATGAAAGTGTGATGTACCATGTAGAAGTAAGCGAGAGAATTGAGTGTAGCATAAAAGAGAGATCCTGTGTTCAGTGTCTGCATATCATTTTCTTGCAGATGTAAGTTGGTGACATTATAGATGAAAAGTTTATAATAATGGTATTGATAATGATGGTGATGTAACATTGCTTTATAACAATTGGCAGAAACAGTGATCATAATAATAAAAAAATGAAGATAAGAGTTTTGAGTTGGTAGTGATACCTTTATGTAAAGATAAAATGTAAATATGAGAGCGAAAATCGCAACAGCTTCATTGTCATAACTGCCGGCCACAGAGCGTGAGATATACGAAGGAACCTGCATGTGAGGATTTCTTAAAAACCTATGTATGAACAGAAACTTGTAGAGAATTCATAAAAGCTAGAAGCTGCTCTTTAAAAGGAGCATAAAAAAATTAAAACGACAGTAAAAGAAATAAACATAGAAGACTACCATTGCCAGAATAACAGCAGCTGTAATTCCAGCTCCAGGACCCTTAACTTCCTGTAAAGCACAAGATATGTAAAATGATGAAAAATGCCACGGACAAATAAATGGAACCTTTTCTAATATAGCCCTACAGAAACTTAAAACTACCATATAAATAACCCTGGAAAATGAGAAATACTGTTTCAACCGAAAGACATGGAAGATATCTTCAATATGGAACCTCTTGCATTTACAAAAATATTGCCTAAAATACCCCCTGCTTCTAAAGTTGAGATCTTTAACTATGAAATATTTACCTTTGTCAAAAGGTAAGTGGCCCAAGAAGCAAAAGCTGAGAAGACTGGAGCTGTAAATACACAGACTGTCTCCACTGACAGAGGTATATTCAAAGAATTTGCTAGCCTAAATCCATAGAAAATTAAAAATATGAGATATTTTTGCATTCATTATAATAAAGTAATCACAGACAGACTAGTACTGGACAGTACGAGTATGATTGATGGATAAAGGCTAGAGAAGGAAATTTGTCACGGCGTGACTAGTCACGTCACGGAACGTTATGTCACGTTAACGTCACGTCACGTCACGTGTGTCGATTACGTGACGTGACTCGCGTGACGCGTGACGTGATCATTCGCGTGACGTGACCACATTCTAGTGAAAATATACGTCACGTCACGTCACGCGAACCAGTCACGTCACGTCACGTCACGTTACGTCACGTCACGGTATGAAACATAGATTATCCAATTTTTTTTTATATGTACTAAGTATTTAGATTTTTATTTTAGTGTAAGTTCAATGATATTGGTACTCATGTAGTACTGATTTTTATTTTCTTTAGTTTAGTCTAATGAATATTTATAATTTGAATTTTTAAAGTAATATCAGATGCAACATTTCTTAAAAAAATAATCTTTACAACATTATTTACTTATTTTAGAATTTTTTTTATATCTTTTTCTAAATTTTCAATAATTTAAATTAAAACATAAAAAAATTAACATGACTAATTTACGTCACGACACGTCACGTCACGTGTGATCACGTCACGTATGGTCACGGCGTGACTACGCGTGACGTGACCATTCGCGTGACGTGACCATCCGCCACCATTTTGGTCACGTCACGTCACGTCACGTGAAAAAAAAAGTTGATCACGTCACGTCACGTCACGTGACCAAATCACGGCGTGTTTGTCACGTCACGTCACGGCGTGTCACGTATTTCCTTCTCTAATAAAGGCCCTGTGCTTATGAAAGGGCTCTTATGGCTTTTAGTTTCATTTGTGGTAAAATTAGAGCTTTTCTCGAAAGATACATTTTGTACCAGAGAGAACCATGTACCAGACAGGTTTAGTATAGTAGTACATGCTGACCGTTACTACACTAAAAACAGAGCCTGAACGTACCACCACATGGTACCAGCTGTCAATGTCAATCCCGGATAAACAGTACCACCGATCACACGTCCAAGAGGATACCTACAAAAAGATAAAAAGTACAGTGTACCAACTACCAAGTAAAATTTTGAATTTTTTTATAAAAAAATGCACAATGTACTGATCATGAAAATATGGTTAAGATAATAAGATACCAGGTGCGGTCGTCAAACCAGTTCCAGAATTCGTATATACCATTCTTCGACAGAAACTGAAACAGATAAAAAATTCAGTTACCACAAATACAATGCGACACAATGAAACTCTTTGGCAATTGATACAAAATCTAAACCAAATTGCAATAAAATATGCAACATGTTTTTTGCACTGAGATGAATTAATCGTGTCAGCATTGGTTTATAACAAAGTCGAAAACAAAAAGGACTCAATTTGTTCGTAAAATAATTATCGCATTTACAAGATTAATACAAAATTCTTAATCTAAATAGAAATTAGAAAAATAAATAAATAAAATAGACATCAAGCTCGAAGATCATTCAATTTCACATGATTAGTATAAGAGCTCAGACCTGAGTGACTCTGTAGTTAAAGTAAGGATCGAACTCATGGATCACACTCTCGTACTTAATCACCTGAAAAGCAAAATAAAAAAAATGAGATGAAAATAGTACATTAGATACCAAGTCAGCTCCTGCGATTAATACTAAGATCTAGGATATAGGATCTGAAAGAACTCGACAGAAACGGAGATCGTACGGAAAAGAGGCGGATCGAGAAGGCGAGAACTCCGATCAAGAGAAGAATAAAGACGCTTAGAACACCTCCAAAAGCGTTTCTGAGGGAACCAGATTCCTCCACTTTAGACTTCGCCATTGTTGCAATGGAGAGAGACGGGGAGATGGAGAGGGAAGGGAAGGAAAGGAGACGAGGCGAAGACTTGTTTATTTCTTCTGTGCGGGGTAGGGGTTTTCGGAGGGGTCTATAATTCCATTATTACGTTTTACTGGGTGGTATGGTAAGAGGAGCACTTTTCCTTTATTGCGGTTCCACCCTGAAAAAAGAATGAAATGTTATTGAACTAATTCGAGTGCACTTCCTTTTCTGTATTTGTGAAAAGTTGAAAACCATCATATTGTTGGATCGGTAACTTGATATAGTAAATGAATAAGTCTAGTGTGCTATCTGTAGTATAGTGACATGTCGTACTATTTTTTTAAAAATTTATTGGATATGTTTCGATGGCTAATTCAAACCGTTGAAACTAATCTACTACATAAGTGATATATTTATATGTCAAAATTATAATATTTTGAATTCATTTGGTATAAAGTCAAGCAATCAAAAAATATGAATTATAAATTAATTTTAATACATTCATTTTTTATTATTTTTTTGAACGCTTGACTTTATACTAAATGAATGTAAAATTGGTAAATTTTATATGTAAATACATCACTCGTGAAGTAGATCGATTTCAATGGTTTAGATTTGTCATTTGAAATCTACCCAATAGGTTTTTGAGGGAGCAATACGATATGTCACAGTGCTACAGATAGCATGCTAGCCTTTTCCATAGTAAATATATTAAAACTAAGTTTAATAAATTTAGTGTTAATTTTTTTTCAAATCAGTATCTGCAGCTTAGGCTTATAAAAGAAAAATAACGTTTGTGTAAACAAAACTAGTTAGAGGCCAATTCTGAAAGAGTTAATTTTGTTTGGATTGTTGTAGATAAGTTCAATCCCTCAAGCTGAGCAGTCAAGTAGTGATATGGAAATATCAACTATCGAAGGTGCTGGCCAGTAAACTCAAAAGATTGTGGAGCGCGAGTCTATGTGAATGAATGTGACTGCTTGGATAATGTCATTGCCTCATTGGTGGATGACATAGAAGACTACGGGCCTGTTCGGATGTCATGGGATTACACGGGATGGGATTTGACGGGAATGGGAACTCATTTTTGAAAAAGTGGGAACCCACGGATACGGGTACGCACGGGATTAATTATGGGAATGTGTTGAATTGAGTGTTCGGTTGTACCGTGGGATTAGTTATGGGAAATTCTATTTTTCCTTGTAAAATATTTGATATTATACAATTTTCTTTATTAACATATTATCAATAATGCAATTAAATTAATTAATTAAATAATAACATAGGAAAATTTAAGAAAATAAATTAAATAATAAATAAATTAAACTAAATAATACAATTTTCTTTATTAGCCGTTACTTTTAAGATAATTGAGCAGTTGAAAAAAAAAAAAGATGATGTAGCCGTTGCATTTATGAAAATTGGGTAGTTGGATATGTATTTATGATTCTAAACGTTGGATGTACCAAAGCTTAATAAAATTGAAGTGAAAGCAGCAGCTTTGCATTTATGTTTCTAAGACGTTGGACAAAATCATTCTTATTTCTCATATATGTATGTGGCTGCTCTATATATATGTGTGTGACTTAATCATTCTCATTTCCTTTCCACACACCTATATTCATAAGAAACTACAAATCCCCACAGCATAATAACATTCTTATAATTTGAGTAAGTTTATAGAAAGATTAATATTGCATAATAAAAGACAAACAGTGTACCAGTTTTTTGAAAGAAATTCAAAAGAGATAAAAATATATGATTTTTTGAAGAAAATGGCAACAATGCCCCTGATGAAGGTAATACCAGTGTACCAGTTTTTCTTTATTATTTCTCATGTACTAGTAATTGTTATCACTGAGTATTTACCAGTATTATAAATCATGTACTTCAATTAATCATTACACAATAATGGACAAAAAAAAATTATACAACAAATATAAGAAAAGAAAGCCTTAAGTGGCAGTTATTTTTTAATGTCCCAGTGCTTGATACTGCTGCCCAAACCAAGCACCGCATTCAACCTTAATTTGCATATGGGGGCTGTGGTATTGTTTGATTTTCTTGCCTAAATACCAATGACATGCTTGATTTATTTGCATAGGGAGTTGGAATTTCATTTGATTTGAATAATGAGGTTATGACAAGAATGATATGCAAAATTACATATTGGTATCCTATCTTTCTGAAAATTGAATAAAGATGAAAAGACCCTACTTACTGTTTTTTTTGCAGTTTTGAAAAGTGAACTTCAAAAATAGCTAATAAATCATCAAAAAAATTCTATAAATGAAAAGTTTGATTCTAAGTTGTTTGTTTTTGAGTTCTTTATTAGACTGTGAAGTTGGATTTTCAGCTTGATCGCTGGATCAGTCTGCACTGACTGTTTTATCAGAACAGGTCAATCAGGGTATTATTAATGCCAATGCTATACCAGTAGCATTTACCTTATGTTTCAATGCTGGTGCCATGTATGGTTGAGTATCAGGGACTGGTTAGTGATTGTTACAACTTGGTTTTATGTCTGGTTAGTTGCAGAACAGGTTTCAAGTGGGTCTAAGCCACTGGTTTCAATACCAGAAAAGGGGAAAGGCAAGATCAAACATCAAAAAATCATACAATCAAAGATCCAGTCAAGTTGTCAGAACCAAAGCTAAAATGCTTTTTTGCATAAAGGTCCCTGGTTTTCAAAAATAAAAAAATTGCCAGAACTCTAGTGACGAATTTCTCAAAATAAAGCTAATCAAGTTAATCAAGTTGTCAGAACTCTAGTGACGAAGTTCATACAATAATTTTTTTTTTGCATAAAGCTAATCAAGTTGTCAGAACTCTAGTGACGAATTTCTCAAAATAAAAAATTCTAAGATTGCCTATTTCAAAAATTCGGACTCTAGTGAAATTGACTCTGACGATGAATGCATCTACAATGTAATTCTACCTATTTTATTATTGAAGCTTAAATTGAAGAAAAAACGTTTAAGAGGAGCAAAATAATATATAATCACCGAAGAAGCTCAAGCAGCTAGTTAACGAAATCAAGGAATATACCTTCTCCAGTCATGATCGAAGCAAAATCGGTGCTAGCAGCTCTTCCTGTCGAGTTTCTTGCACATTCGCTTCTTTCTCCTCCGCTCCCGCTCCCGCTCGAATTTCCCGCGCACAATTTTTTCTCCCGCGAAACTGAGAATGAGAAAAAGCGTTCCAGCAGAGAAATAGCAGTAGGCCCCGCACGAATTGGGAAAATGAGAATTGAGTCGGACTCGATTTTTGTTTTCCCACCATTTTACGTTGCCTGGGGAGAAGTTTGGGAAGAAAGGAAGGAATTTGCTGGGATAAAACTGCGCATCCGAACGGGCCTAGGATTTAGAAATGGAATTAGCGTGAAACCCATGGGTTCCCATTTTGAACCCAAACATCCGAACAGGCCCTACAAGAGGAGAAAACGAACCAATGACATGGGCAAAGGTTTGTGTTGTTCTCATAGCATGACAATATTTTATTTAGAAATTAACATTTCTGAAATTTCTAACTCTCATATTTTTAAAATTAATTTTAGAATTTTTATTAAACCACATCAATAATAAATTAAAAAAGAGAATTAATTTGAACCAATTATTTAATCTGCATGGAGTTTAGAAACAATTTCATAATATAAAACTTTAGTTTCTAAATAAGAAATTCTCACACATCTCTAAAATTACATTAAAAACTGCCACATTAGATTAGAAACTCTAATAGTTTCAAGAATGTAGATGCTCTCAAGAGTTATACTGCCGAAATTTTTATTTTTACCATCTTGAAAAAATTAAATCAAATAACTACGATTTGATCAGAATTTAATTTTTAGCAAAACCGTAATGTGAAATTGCAGACAAAATTAAGTGTCTGTGACTTCACATTGAGGACACATTCTATGGTCCAATCCAATGATTTTTTTGGTCAATTAATGCTAAAAATCAAAAGTTTTGAGGAAAAAAAAATGAAATGTGTCATCAATATGAAGTTGCAGACGCTCAACTTACGTCCGCAATTTCACGTTGCAACTGTGCCAAAAATGAAATTCTAACCTAATCATGGTTATTTGGTTTAACTATTTTTTTTAATGGTATATTTAAAAATTTCTGCTCATTCTGCGTTGCAAACCCCAGTCTCATAGACTCATATCAATACACTTTACTCCTCTCGAACAGCTGCCAAATTTGAAATAAGAACGAACTTAATTTGGTTTGGAGGCCTCCTTTACAACACTAGCGACTAGAGCTGTCAAATCGGAAATAAGCACCTTAATTTATGCTGGTAGCTTCTACCATGCTTTTCAAAAAAAAAAAATTTGGATTGGAGGCCAAGAAAAGCGTTTCATTACATAATCTAAATTATTTTCATTCAAGCAAAGTTAAACTTTAAAAAAAAATAGAGGTCCTGTTGCAATGCTAGCTAAAATAAAATAATAATCATACATCCCATCAGCCCCATGGAAATCCTTCGTACATAAACAGTGATAACGTTTTAATTATAATTACTCAGAAAACCAGAAAATAGTGTTACACCTAGGGCAGAGATGTCAATTACAAAACTAACAAGGTTAACTGATATCTCATATAATAAAAAACACATGTACAATGGCCGAAACCCTCTATATTGAAGGCAAACAAAAATCATAAATATAAATTAACCCAAAAAAATTCATGACTCTTCAAGGATAGCACGGCCGAGGTTTTTTGCCAGAGCCAGTCGGACAGCAGCAAGTGCATTAGGCCTAAGTTCACCTCCATAAAAGTCAGGTCGTGACTTGGCCATGGATAGCTCCTGCAACTTGCCTAGCAATAGATTTGTCTCTGACACACCCAGAAGAGGCCCACTTTTCCACTCGAGTAACTTCACCTGATTTATAGAGTAAATCAAACTACTTGAGCCAAGAATAATATTTTTTGCATTATTATTAATTTATTATGAATATAAGCATGTATATTTTAATAAAGGGAAGTATAAAAGGTGCAGTGCAGCAGTATAATATCAGTAGTTTTTACATTGCTCAAGTTAATTTCTGTTCTCGTGTTATTTTTCAGGATTGTTGTGAAAAAAGATATCAATAATTTCTCCCGTGTACTGTAACAGAAAAACAACAGGATGAACCCCTGGTCAGCCGGTACTGGCACAAAATGATGGGTATATAAAGAGGACTCATAATTTACACCATACTTACCGAGTCATGCAGAAGAGGAAGCCAGAACCGCTGAGGTGTTGAAGGATTTCTCATAAGCTGAGGAAAAATAAAAGCTAAAATTTACTTTATTTTTCGTGGAGATCACGTGAAATTTCCTAAAATATTGTAAGAAAAACCACAAAATATTAAGGACAATGAGGCACCTGAATGAGTAATTCGATACTCTTTTTACCAGCTTCTGTTGTCCTTCCATGACCAACTTGTTGCAAAGATTTTTTAAAATCACGATATCTATTAAAAAAAATCATCAATTTAAAGTTCACACCTTAAAGAGAATAAAAAAAACATAAGAAAAAGAATCGAGGGAATGGGTGAATACTTGTGAAGAAATTCGAGACCTCCAGCAATGCCAACATCTGAACCGAGCAATTCCATTAAACCTTCCCATTGCTGTCAGTTATTAAATTATAAGTATATACTTATTAGGAAGCAAGACAACTATTAATAATTCTTTTCAAGTGTTCACCAAATAACAAGTTAAGCTCAAACAAATTTAATAACTGATTGCAGTCTTCCCAAAGACGTGCCCAAAAGAAAGAAAAGGGAAAGGAACAAACACAATTTCTGCTGCAGGGGTCTGAGGTGCTCTATGGTAAATCCTTCATACTAATTAATTAGTGTTGAAGGGCATATATGGGACTGAGAATTAAAGTAAATGCAAAATAGCACAACCTTGAAGCTATCATCAGAGAATGACTTGCTGATATTATCAAACAGCTTATGCGCAATTTGACTAAGCCGAGTTTTGTCGCGAGACTGCTGAAACCAGTAAATCCCCAGTCCTTTATGCCCGTGTTTCCATTGGTACATTCCTGCCATCTGCCAAATTATTACATAAATGTGCAAGTACAATAAGTATAAGGTCAAACAATCTCATACTTGGTTCTTTTACAAAGAAATCCCCAATTCTGATTCTCTCAAAGAAATTTTCGAGTTGGAAATAAGCAACGACCAAACAATCCCCATACACTTGTTCTCTATTGACAATATGAAGCTTTTGTCTAGGATACTTTTGTTCATACATTACTCGTTTAAATCCAACATCATATACACCATTTTTCATTTTGAGTATAGCTCTGGTGGTGTTTCTGGGCATCATTATCAAGCCATTTCTATTAAGGCCACACGTATGAATATATCCACGGGCAAGTCAAAATCTAGTATAGGAAAAAAACAACACTACAAGGTATTGATATGATATGGCCAGTATGGGAGTACCTAGTACACTAGCACAGACCTTGGAGGGGATTGAGGTGAACTCAAGTTTTTCCATAGGTATATGGGAAACAAAGATACAAAGAAAGGCGGGAAAGAGAGGTGTACCTTCATAATGTGGGTGCTAATGTTTGCCAGTTCATATAAATGGCAAATTTCCAAAGTCTGGTACCAAAGCAAGAATGAGAATCAAGCATAAGAAATAAACAACATTTCAGTATTTTAGTCTAGCTTTTACATTGTCTGCTTGTTTCTTCTGAAATGGTAGCATTCAATTAATATTTTTGAAAAGAAAAGTGGTAAAGTATACCACTTGCTTGCTTTTATTTCATGAAGTAGCATTCAATTAATTTTTTTGAAAAGAATAGTAGTAAAGTATACCACCTGCTTCCTTTTATTTCATGAAGTAGCATTCGATTATACTCACAAGTTTCAGGTGAACCATCAATAACTTTAAAAATGGACAAGTTTAACCATCCCAAAAGACATGACGATCTTCCAAAATGCCAATACTGTTTAAAATGCCCTAATTATATGTTGCTTCTATCTGATTTCACAGTGAATTTAGTTATAATATGCGAAGACATTTTAGCCAATTAATGGTGCTTTTCTAACAGCATTTTGGAAAGGTATAAAATAATTTTCTATTAGTGCTTCGAATAAACTTTTGAAGGTCAAATTATATGTATCACATGACTGTATTAAACAACAACAAAAAAAAATTACCTTAAGGACGGTGCGATAATTTTGCACAGGTTGCTTTAGAAGTAAAATCTCCAAGAGACCTCGACCTTGGTTTAAGCATGTCGAGAGATAAGCCGGAGCAACCTTAAAGGCAAGTAATAGAATAAGGTCAGATAGGAATTCTAAATACCCCCATACAAAAGTTGGAGCTTATTCACAATTAACAACTGCTTAAACCAAGGTTCACTCGAGCAAAACTAACTCGGTAAATTTGGTTGGCTTGAATTATATTTCAATCAGAGGTGGGAACTAAAGTTATCAGCATGGTACAAAATGTACTTTTCCCTCACATCAATCTGCCGGTAGGATGTTATTTGAGAACACCTCAAAGATATGGGGTCTTGCTGCACAACTAGCAACAAAGCATGGATGAATGTCAAAAAGGAATAGAAGTGACTCCTGGCGTAATAATGAAAATAAGAACAAATTGAAATGAAGAGGCAGTCTTATTTGGTTTAGGGTTTGGGAAGCTTACTTGCCAAGTCAAAGGATGAGAAGCCAATGCTTGAGCATAAACAAGCATATAGAGCTCTCCTATGCTAGCACCACCCAATTGGTACCTCTCCTCATTCAACAATCCATCAGTATATTCACTATTGGCTGTCAGCAAGTCCACAGCATGTGCAACTATCCTAATATTCCAAAAAATAAGAAAAGTATGCTTCTATAATAAAATTAAAACACTACTTTAACTATGAGTTGCCTAACGCGATACATGAGGATAAAACATCATTAATAGAAACCGAAACAAAATAAACATTAACTAGACTTGAGCCCTCAATATTAATCAGTGATGTTTTCTGCAAAGAGTAGGCATTTGCTATCAAATTTTCTTTTTTCATTTCTGGCCCCCTCTTTTTGGATGGTGTTCTAGCCTTAATGGTAAGCTAATTGGGAGAAGGAAATTTACCATGGTCCAAATGCTTTCAAGCAATCTGCTAAGACAATCTAAAGAAAACAAAAACAAAAAAAGTTGGAAGTCAAAATCTTGAAATATTGAACATCAAAAGGAAACTACATAACAAATCCCTGAAGAATCCAAAGGATGATTAACAAGAATTTGTTCATTGAACTCAAAAGGCGAATAGCGTGAATCCAACTGCATTCTCAAACATCCAATATAACATCCAATATAGATATAAGAATGCAAGAAAGATTGAAAGCTTAAATTGAAGCTAACCTCTGGATTTTCAGAAAGAATACCGACTAGAAGGCCCGTCAGTCCATTATTAGCCGAAGGTTTCAGATGCATGCATTTCTCTGCTAGGTTGCTCATCCCTTCTAATCCCTGATTAATTATTATTTTCCAAATTAAAAAGAAAAAAATATTCTAGAATGCCTAGGAAGTTTTGTTGCTCAGCAACCTAAATCATGCAATGCAGTTTCAGTTTAACCCAAGTACCCCCACTAGTGCA
>CAXKVW010001086.1:0-60942 GCA_964058825.1 Carex arenaria
TTTACTTCAAGTAGATGCATGATCATATATATGTTTGTTTATTCACTAACGACGAGGTATATCATACATATGAGCACCATGATTTAAGTATAACTACGTGTTCTTTTATTATAATATTTCTTATTTGAAACTTGGGGCCAATCAAACATGAATATTAGATAAAAAAAAAAACATAAAATGAAAGATTCAAGTTAATTGTCATATATAAAATGAATTTAGTTAGTACATATTCAAAATGATTGTGCCAATTAGTCTCAACATATGATTTAAAAAATTGTGATATATATTGCACCCCCATGATCTTCTGAATGAAATAGAGATAACTACATGAGATATATGGATTATGGGGAGATAGTATTTGCACGAAATAACTACAAATATCAAAGGAAATTTATACTTTTGTGAGGATGTACTAACATAATTAGAGAGAACAAGTTTTTTTTTTAGGAAAAAATAAGGATCTAAACCCATATTTGATTGATAATTGCAGTTACAAAAAGTTTGTAGTTGCAAAATTTGCAAAAGAAAACACAAGTTGCTCAAAAACAGTTTGAGCTAAAACAAAATAAACTTAAATAAAGCTAGCTAAAAAATAAAAAGAAGAAAAAAAGAAGGTAAGGTAAAGAACGTAGTGGATGCAAATATTTATTGGTCAATCTTCTCCCGCTTGTTGAGTGGTGCAGTATAGGAGCTGCGCCACTTCTAATTCCTCTATCAATTCTTGGCGGGTCTTGTTTAAGTCTCTGGAGATTTGTGCGTATATTTTCCTTCAAATGACAAACATGACAACTAGCAGGGTTTCCCTCCCGAGAGAACAAGTTTTGTAAAATTAATTTTTCCAGAACTAATTTTAAAATTTTGAAATCACAAAACTAGGTAAATAGATATCTTTTAATCTCAGATATTTTGTGTGCATAAGCAATAATATTATTTTGACTTATTTATTTGTATATGTTCAAAGATCTTAAAAAGTCAATATATAGACTAGAATTTGTCACTGTTTGCTGTGTTGACGCCTTGACAGCTATTAAAAATAATTGAAAACTCATATTTTTTTGTGTGCATATTATTGATCAGATCGATGTAGGATTTTAATTTATTATTTCAATACAAATTAACTAGCACTGATAATGATAGAATCATATACTAAAGACCTTATAAAGACTACTTAGGAATGGATCTCAAAGATCTTAGAATAACAAAGCCCAAAAGAAAGGATAGATCAAGGCCCAATTCAAGACTCGAACCTAATTCCTAAAAGTATCGGAATTAACTAACAATACCTCGAGACAAGGCCTGAATTGGGTTGTGTTCGAGGTCGATTGGGTGTGTCCCGAGTTGAAGCCCAAACCAACCTACTTTCGAGGTAAGTCGCTGGCGTCTTAACTCGAGGCCCAAACCGACGTAAAGGCGTATAAATACCCAAAACTTCAGTAAGAAAAGGGACGAGAACATGATAAAGGAAAAACACAAATGGGATAGAGTTGCGTACTTAAGGAATCCGAACTAAGTTTGATATCAATTATACACATATCCTTTACACATTAACCCGAACTACTCTCTACCTGAGATAGGACGTGTTCTGATCGCTTTGGCCCAATACTGTTTGGACAGGAGCGTATCAGACAAAATGTTTGACACAAAAAATATCATATATATGCATTTCCTCACCAGAGATTGAATCTTAAAAATTTGAAGGGCTTTTATATGAAACTACCCCAATTTGAATTATATTTAGTGAAGAGATATCAGTAGTGCTTAGTTGGGATTAGGTTATTTCTCCTGTGCTGTACTTGATTGATGAAAATGATGTCCATTCATTCAATTGTGAGGTGGACCAAAGTTTTTTTGTGTGTGCTCTATTTTCTCATTTATTAATTAATTGGATCACTAATCACTAACCTTTCGTTTTCAGTCATGTATTATCCATCACTCGAAATGAATTTGTTAATTTGTTTGGACTTTTCACATCATGTTGTTTGATTTGGTACTAATTAATTACTAGTGAAACAACATAAAACAAGTACGTGTCTTCCCATTTGGTGAACTGCATTTAAAAATCAAAGACATTAATTGGTTGTTATTAAAATCAAATTGAAGACAATAAAACAATTTGTAGAAGTTTTAAAAAATTCAAGTTCATTTTTCCTTTCCTCAAATTCATTGTAAGCAACCAATCAAGAAAATATACCTTTAGTCATCTTTAATTGATAATTAAGAAATTTGTATCAATTAAAGTTTTTTTTTAATTTTTCGAATAAAATAATATCTCTTATTATAAAATCCTTAATTTTTGTATGACCGCTTACTGGTCTGTAACTGTAATATTATTTTTGCTATAGTATGTAAATTTATAATTTTTTTTATATAAAAATTTGTGTAATTTTTTTTCATCATTTATTTTTTAGCATAAATAATTCATTATAATCACAGGGAAAAGATAGGAAACAATGCTGACAGATGATCAGATGATATAGTGAAATTGTGTAGATATATACTAGTAAAAGTCTGACAAATGATAATCATATTAATTTCTTTTACATGTTTATGCACCATATATAAGACCTTTCTGTCCCAACAAAATACTATGATAACTGACTATAATCTCATGTTGCTGCTTTTTAATTAGAATTAATATATATGATCTTGAGGTTAGTAGGTAACTGACTATATATAACTCCACAATCATTATTAATTTGTTGAATAACAATAATTTGTAAATATGATTGAGAGTTTGAAAATATAGATTAATACAGGGGAATTAATGATATGAATTATTGGTGAAAGGAGATGAGTACGTAGTAGAGTTGATGACCTTTTGATTTTCTGTATGCAAGGAAAAATGGGACAGAGATTAATTATTTCAAATATCAAAGATATATAGAAAGTATAAATAAGCTACATATATAACGGTTCATGGGTAGAAATTGGAGAGATGTCAACCAATTATAGTCTTGCATAATTTAGTAAAACAAGGTTGATGATATTAACACAGTAAATTTTTTTATTAACACAACAACTTCAATTTTTTTTATTTCTATTGACAAATTTGTCCTTGATTAAATTATCTCAATATATCATATCTTTTCTAGAATATACACTTTTTTATATTAATAGTCATTGATTATTTATTTTATTTCCATAATTAAAAACATCTAGTAAAATATGTAAGAACTTATTTCGAATATTTATTTTCAAATTTGAAAAGTATAGCAACAAAAATTTAAGCATCATTTATTATAGATAAAAATAGAGAACAATAAAGCCTTATTTTCACTGACTTTGATCAACTTAGTCGAACTTGTAATATTGAATACTTCATTTCTTGCATCACTAATTTTATATTGTTGAGTTTTAGAAAAAAGAAGAAGCACAAACTACATTCAAAAATATATTATCATAATTCATACTGATACTATAAATTCTATTAATCGAAAATAAACTTCGTACTAAAACAAAATATTACAAGCTAACAAAGTTGTTTGATGGGATGGGATGATTTTCCCATATGTAAATAATAGATTTTACTTATTATTTGTTTGTTCTTTGAAAATGAAATGTTTTAGGGGGGAGTTTTAGCTATAGAAATAAAATAATAACTAGTCATTAATATGAAGAAATAAACATGTATTTTATTGATGGGCTGTTCGTATACAATTTGGCTTTTTTTTTTTTTAATTATTTACTTCCACAACTTTTTTATTCCATAATATTTTATCATTGTCTGTTCACATATTTGATTCATTCAAATAAATATTTTTTATGTGAATACTTATTTTGATTGAAATTAATCTAAATATTTCATATCTGATATTATTTTATTATTGGTCTTGATTTTTTAGAGACAATATATTAAAATATATGACTATATTAAAAATAAATAGTGAAATTTAGTTTTATATTTCTTATGCCAACTAAATATATTCAAACAAAAGAGAACCGAAATACATATTTAATAAAAGTTAAAATCATTGATGTACATCTAAAGAGATGCATGGGATATTTTTTTTATTGTTGTTCTTCCAAATTTGATGAAAATCTAACATATTAGTAATTAATAATGACCCTTGTACTAGAACATTGTACAATCACCGGGAACCAAAATGGCATTTGAAAGAAATCTATATAAAGGACAAAATTGTCTATAAAATTTGAATATTTGAAGTTGTTGTGTTAAAAATAAAAATCTATAAAAGGGGTCTAATCAAACTATTAGGATAAGATCAATAAAGAAGGGTCAATCAATAAAATCTCCAACGATAATATTAATAAAAATATAATCTGAAAATAAATTTAAGAAGTTATCAAAGGAAATTTAAAATATAAAATAACAATTAAATTGTCCAATGAGTCAAATAAAATTGTATAATAATTAAATTTTGAGTTTTACCTCCCTGAATACTATGTTCATGTCCGAACAACCAACGAGTGCACTTCTCAATTATCTTAAAATTAATCTTTTGTGAAAATTTAATATCACATTAGTATTAATCTTCGTGTTGCTTTGACTCATTCATTTAATTATTTATAAATTATATAGTTTTATATAGTTAGAGAATTAAAATATTGTATACAAGTGCGCATAAATGAAGAACGGTCTCAACTTAATAAGCACTATATCTTATAAATTTATTAACTAAAACTAAAATAACGTAATATAGAAGTTGTTAAATAAATATAACTAATATTCTTTAAAAATACTTTATAAGTCCGTAACAATATAAAAATATTTTACACGATAGAAGTATACTATTCTTTTCTAAATCGATTAGTTGGTTTTAATTTGCTAGATTGCATATTTATGTATAATAAAATTATTGAAGAAAAAAAAATTGCGTGTCCATATGACAAAATAATTTAGTTTGCCGATAAAGAGTCATGATAACTGCCTTTCAGACTCAATTTTCAGTTAAATTTTTGAACTAGCAATTTTTTATCAGGATCATCTTCTAGAAGATCACTGGTGCATTAATTTACAGCTGATGCTAGTTAGTGCATACAGACCTTTAAATCTGTACATACAAGTTTTTAAACTTAGCATATGAAGTCTTTAAATATAAGTTATCAAGCTTTTATAGCATATCAACAACAACAACAACAAAACAATACAAATATAAAGAAAAACTATGAAATATAACTTTCTTTAGCGAGGAAATTTATGATATTTGGGACTTTCACATCAAGTATATGCCTGTAGAAAGATCTGGTGAAGTGCACATTAAGAAGTTGGCAAAGAATGCCTTACCAAGCTTAACACAAAAGAAAAGGATTATTCTCAGAACGAAAACTCAAAAGTATTTTATTATAGATTTCAATCAATTGAAAGAAAAAAATTAAATATAAAACATATTTGTAGTTTTAAATTCACAAAATTGCTCACATGTTATCGGTAACATGAGCGAGATTGATCCGTCAGAAAAACAAAGTGGGCAAAAGAAACTTTTTTTCCTTTCTGACTTGAAAAATAGATTGAGACATAAAAGTGTGGAGGACCAGAACGTTTCTCGTATAAAATATCTAGTAAGAAAAAAATCAAAAGATAAATCGGACAAAAAAAAAAATACAACCGACTTCACAATATTACTCTAATTATAGAATGACGAGATCCTTTGAAAAGTCACATATCAGGAGGAAAAACCTGATAGCATAACTAGTACTTCCTTCTTTTGAAACAGATGTTCATCGGACCTACTTTTAGGTTCAATTAGCTCTAAAACCATACGATTGGCAATAAGATTGGTGCGCACAAAATTGAAACAGACTTCCACGAATATTAATGTACTTTGCACGGATCTGGATGTAATTGAATGGTCATTTATCCATCGAACCAAAGTAGATCCGATGGGCATCGGACCTACTCTGAATTCCTTTTGTTTATTTGGTAGTACAAACTACAAAGGCCGCGGGGTCACAGCGCAGGAATTCGCAACCTGAGATATCTCAAACTTTGAGTGACTTTTTAGAATATCTCAATCGTTCAAATACGTTCTGCACGAATCTCAAAGCTATAATAATACTGCCCCCTACGTTCCCCCGAATAGGCACGGGACACGTCGGTCAGGCAAAAATTGAGATATCTCAGAGGACACGCACCCGCGCAGGAAGTACCAGGAGTCCAGGACCAGACATTTGGTTGTACAAAATTCCTTGTCAAAACAGGCGGAGGCGTATGTCGCCGTCAGAGGTCGACACGTGGAAGAGAGTGACATCAAGGCATTGAAAGCCAGCCGCTCGCCTCGCCGACATCTGCGAAACAGCGGCGGCCACGTGGCGCACGAACAAAGGCATGACTACAGACGTGGACATTACCGCCTGGTCTACGCAAGCCTCCATTCATTCCGTCTTTTTTCTCGCGTCGTGACAAGCAGTCGCTCGCCCGATCACGACCACATTTTTATCCTAATATATCCCGAAGATTTTTTTTTTAATTTAGAAATTAAAAAAAAAAAAAAATCAAATCTTCAGGAAAAGAATTGATTATTTTTTTTTTATCTTTGGTTCCGGTTGTTAATTCAATAGGAATTCAGAGTATGTCCGATGCTCATCGGACCTACTTTGGTTTGATGGGTGAAATGACCATTCGATTGCATCAATATCTGTGCAAATTACATTAAAATTCGTGTTAGTCTGTTTCAATTTCTGTGCGCACAAATCTTAATACTAATTGTATGGTTCTAGAGCTAATTGAACCTAAACCATCGGACCTACTCCTTATCTCATTCAATAGAAGTTCAACTCAATGTGATTTAATTTAAAGAGGTGTTCGGTTAGTTGTTATGAGAAGAAAATTGAATTGTTTTATTCATTTCATATAAGTATTTTCACGGAAATTTCACAATTCACTCAGATTTCAATTTTTTTTTTCCACGTTTAAAAGACAACTCCCTCTTCTATAAAATTGACAAAAGAATATTAATTATGGATCTTTTGTGACTAGGGTTGCACAAAATATTCATGATTCGTAATTCAATTCGAAAATTTTTTGATTTGAAATTTGGTTCGATTCGAAATTAATTCAAACCAATTCAATTCGAACTGGAATGAACCGAATTCAAACCCAGGCAGGTTCGTTCGAAATGGATTCGTGGGTTCGCCTCCCTATTTTATTTTTGAGCTTTGAGATTTGTCGGCGAGTATTATTTGAGTTTTGAGATCCGTGAAGCGATGGAGAAGTTATATGAACGATTGAGAATTCCAAAAAGTCACGCTAAAATTTGAAATATCTCAAAGAATTTGTATTTGACTCATTGACTGATCCCCCCCCCCCCCCCCCCCTCTCTATATTTTATTTTTATCACATTTTTCTCTGTCTCCCTCTTAAGCTCTCCGCCATGGATGAGGCCCACGAGGGATGCAAAGCTCCTCTGACCTTTGTCTCGCTCTCACTCTTTGAGTTTAGATCTTTCACTCTAACTTCTGTCTCACTGTCTCGCTCTCGCCCTGTCTCCTCGCACTCCTCTCCGCCGCGCTCTCCTCCACTTGTCACATCCGCTCCTTCGGCCGTCTCTCATCTCCCTCAATTTCAAACCTTAACGAATCAAATCAAATATAGTTCAAATTGAACCGAATGGAATTCGAACCTACGTCTTCAGTTCAAAACATGGTCTTCATTTCGAACCAGTTCGATTCGAACTTGAACGAACTCGAATTCGAACCTACCCAGGTTCGATTTGGTTTGGTTCGTTTGCAGCCCTATTTGTGACGCCTTATTATATAATAATTTTTAAAAAATAAATAAAGCTAATATATTCAACACAATATATTTCAAATTAACAACCGTGTAAAATTATTGATTCTTATAGAGATTTAGTGAATCAAAGTATATTTTAATCTCAAATCATATCTAATATTTTTTTTACAATAGCAATGCCATAATGAAATGAAGATATAAGTGTAACATATAATCTAAATTTTAACATTTCCTATGATAATTCTCATAGTGTAACCGAATATTCATTTTAACACATTACCATAATCAATCTCGTATGTGTACAGGATAAGTTTTCATTTTTTTTTAAAGTAGGTTTCCATCTCTGTTAAATCTCATCTCGTGTAATTTCATGACAAATGAACATACCTCCAATATATACCAAGGAGATAAATGCCCCGCCCCCCCCCCCCCCCCGAATTTTGAAAAGTAAGGTTGATTTAATAGGTCCGGATTAATTTGTATCCCTAGAAATTAATTTTACCTCTTTTTTTGTTGTTTTTAATATATAAAATTATATTATTTTGTTGTTTTTTTTAGTATGTAAGAGTATTTTTTTTATCTAGTACTAATTAGTTAATGAGTTTGAATCTAATTAGTTAATAAATTTGAACTCGATTCCAATTCCACTTGACAGATATTCTGAATCCATCCCTTAAACCCATCCAGACTGCATATTTTTTCGAAATTGATTCTAATAGAAAACTACTGGGATTGCAATATTTGTGCGATTTCAGCTATTTTTTTAAAGAAAAAACAATCAATATTTTACCAAAGATTTAATTTTTAATTTCTAAATTAAAAGAATTCTGATCATGAGTTCGTGACTATACAAAACCGGACCAGATTTAATCCGCTTGTGTTTTTTTTTGTATATACCCTTCAGAAATTGTTATTTTCACATACATATGTCCTCAAAATAAATTCAGAGTAGGTCCGATGCCCTCCAATGGACATCGGACCTACTTTGTTTTGATAGGTGTAATGACCATTCGATTGCATCAAGATTAGTGCGAACGACAATAAATTTCGTGGTCTATTTCAATTTTCGTTCGCACAGATCTTAATGCTAATTGTAAGATGAAAGAACTAATTGGACCTAAAAGTAGATCCGATACCCATCGGACCTACTCTTATCTCCCTCGAAATAGGACCCTTCGACTCCCCACTCCCAAGTCCCATGTCTTATTTCTAAAAATGTTTTCCACGTAATTAATTTCTTATCAATTTAATATGTCACATTTTTTTTAGTTAAAATACATATTTGCCTACCTCAATTTAAAATAGCTATTCCATACTTTGGTCAAAGTCAATTAATAAAATACACTTATTTAAAAATGTTTGCAACTATTTTAAACTTCCCAATTACAATGAACATTTTTTTATTAGAATACAATTTTTTATTTATTTAAACTGTTGACGATTGCCATCTGTTTTGATTTTTGATCGAATAAATTTCTCTAGAGGTTACTAAACTTTGTTTTTTTGTCATAAATTGATCACTGAAATTTAATTTGTCCTCCATAATTATTGAACTTTTAATTTATTCCAATCAAATCATCCTATAATTTTTCCATCCAAAAATATTTTGATTAGAATAATAGTTTCCTAATGTAGCAGACAATCTTATTATATAGGTAACATAGAGCATGATGGTCATGTTTGATTGTAGATTAAAGTTATAAACTTATAATGGCATAAGTTATTTATTCTAAGTTATGATGGCATAAGATATTTGTATTTAGTTGTCATTTAAAATTAAGTCATAAGTTAAGCTGAATAGGTGGATTAATTTAAAAGAAGAGATGCGGTATAAATTATATAACTTAAATAGGTGGGTTAATTTATGATAGCATAAGTGATTTCTCATGCTATACTATTACATTACACTTTATTCATATTTAACCGTATAAGTGTAAAATAAGATACTTATTCCATGATTTATGCCATAATCAAATATAACCGATATGTTTAGAAAGCAGTAGCTTTGTTCTTCTAAAAAAATAAAACTATTTTTTCTTCACCCATGCACACAAGTCTACCCCTTTTAACTGGAATCGAAATTGGGTGCTTGCGAACTATAAAGAAGGTGCGCCGAAACATTATTTACGGACAATTTTGTACATTGAATTATTTATAAAGAATCAAATTTGAATTCTGGAATTTCTTCAAAAGATTTCCTTTGCCCGATCTTTTATTTAATAATAAATTAGATATATATTAACTTTGTAGAAAATAGAAAATCATAAATATGAAAAACCGGCTAAAAACAAAATCGTTTGAGCAATCTTTCCACGAAACTATCAAAGGGGTGAAAAACAAGATTCTAAATAGCGCGCTATAGCGTTTTCGGACCATAGAAGCTATGAAGCTATTAGCGCTATAACGCGCTATTTCATGCTATAGCAGCGCTATTTGGGCATAGCATTATTTTTTTAGTCATTTACGCAATAAATGCTATTTAAACCTTTGGTGAAAAACAAGATGAGGCAGGCATTTTTTTCAAAATAAAGATGAATATCAAGTCTTTCAATTTGAAATAAATAAAAAAAATTAAAACGAATTTTGAACCAATAACTTTCTACACTAGAGACATCTTTTAGTGCAACAATTTGAAATTTAAAAGAAAAAAAAACTAAGTACCAAAATTAAAGTTTCAGTAATTTTTTTAAAATCTTTTTAAATTCTTCAACGTTTTCTCATAAATTATCTTTTAATTTTCTAAATTTATAAATTAAAGCTTTCATAATTCAAACATCAGTACATAACTCACAATTTTGTAAGATATTGCAGGAGAATCATTAGATACGTAACAAAAGCTACGGTATGGTAATTGCTATGCAAAGCATGAAGACTCTTGTGCTTCAAATTGATGGCATTTTGAGTTGTTACTCTATCTCTCACGCACACTCGGGTGTGCGCGTGCATGCGCTCGCTTGCACACATATACACAAATACTGGGTCAATTTTGCTTTTGTTCTTGTCTCACTGTATTTGAATCCATGGTAGGGATTAATTGAGTGGTCATGGGGTTAATCATTCAATCGTACAAGTGTATA
Organism: Carex arenaria; assembly: GCA_964058825.1. Classification (NCBI taxonomy): domain Eukaryota; kingdom Viridiplantae; phylum Streptophyta; class Magnoliopsida; order Poales; family Cyperaceae; genus Carex; species Carex arenaria. Next base: position 10,768 of record CAXKVW010001086.1, read on the forward strand.
CATACCGGTGGAGAGAGGGAGTCAAACTTTTGAATTATGAGAATCAAACACTATATGTCAATTATATAAAAAGTTTCTACAGATAATAAATGTAAATTTTACAATACCATACCATATTACTCTAAATTACATAGAAAATCATATATAAATAAAAATAAAAATAAAGATCGATTGAAATTGACCCATGTCCTCTTCATCCCTCCGTCCAGCATATATATATATATATATATATATATATATATATATATAGATGTTGGCTAATATACAATCGATTGTTCCTGAGCTCTCATGCAACCAATTCGTTTTCCGATTTTCAAAGTCCAAACGGTCAATCTAAACCGTTAGATGTGATCTCCATATTAAAATATAGTTGGAGACCAAATTTTACATTTTTTGGAATTTTTTTACTATTTATTAAGTCACTTTGAAAATCGCTGATCCAACGGTGACTTAACAAAACAGTAAAAACAGAAGCTACCGTTGGATCAACGATTTTTAAAGTGACTTAATAAATAGTAAAAAAAATCCAAAAAATATAAAATTTGGTCTCCAAGTACATTTTAATATGGAGAACACATCTAACGGTTTGGATCGACGTTTTGGACTTTAAAAATTGAAAAACGACTTGGTTGCACGGAACCTCAGGAACAACTGATTTGATATTAGCCAACCTCTATATATATATATATATATATATATATATATATTTTAAATTGACAGCAGCTGCCAATTGAAATATTTTAAAACTAATTTAAACGTCATTAGATCAGTGCAGTTTCTGTCCTGTACCATTCGGTAATCGGTACCAGGGGACGAAACTTCTGCTTTCCTTTTAAAAGGAAAAGCAGAACCAAAAAAACAAAAGCAAAATAGAAAAAACAAGAAAACGAAAACTCGTGAAACGTCTAAAACCCAAATCCCTCGAGTGGTACCAAACTTGTGATTTTTTGCGTACTGATTTACACTAATTATATTTTATATCGGTTCGAAAACATTCCTCCTTAAATTCTTCCGCTCTGATTGTGCATTAGAATTAGCATTTTTTTTAATAAGTGATTAGCAATTTGTTTTTCCCATCGTTGGAAGTTCTGAGTTAAATCATCAATTTGAAGCGACCTCGGAAGCAAAAATGTAAAGAGTGTGGGGGAAAGGAACCAAAGCTTGCAAATGACCTGACATATACAAAAACAAAGTAACGACTATATAATCGTAATTTAATACTTGATAACACGGTTATCAACTTCTCTAAACTGTGTGCTTTTGATTACTGATATACTTCCAAGGGGTCACTTTCGCATTATTCTCTACTAATTTTTCAATTGATGCCATGGCTATTTTGTCATGATACATACATGTGATTCTATCAGCTTCTAATTTTCTCAACTTAGACATCAGCAGCTCACAGTTTAACTAAGAACCGAATTTGTTTATATGTGGGCACATGTTTTGTTTTAGACCATTCATTCCCCTCCAAACAAGGTACCAAATAACGGTACGTAGCAGTTAAGAATTAAATTAGAACACATGATACAGTGATGAACTAATGATACAAACCAATATTGAACTTTACACTATTACTCCCAACAAACATAATATAACTTGCAATAGCATCAACTAATAATCAGGTTAGTGTTTCAAGTATCATGATCCTGCCTTTTAGCTCCACTTTCAAGAGAGTTAAACAGGGCTTGTTTATTAGGCAGATAATGAATGCTATGTTATTTTATTGGAAGAAAAGAGGCAGAGAATAGAGGTGGCATTAGAGTTTTGACTTGTGCTGCAATTACTACAAGAAAGTTGATTTCTTTTTTAAAAAAAATAACATATTTTTGACCTTTGAAACTAGATTTCTCAACTCAACGTGCATTATAACAGATAAGGAAACAAGAAATCTAATTCCACAGTACTCTTGCCAATATATACAATGACATGAATAATTCAATGTTTGGTTAAATCTTGTCAATACTAGATGCTGCCACAACCATTACATGATATGGTGGTTAATGTACCTGAATAATAAAAAAATTATATTACAAAAGCCTCGAAGACAATCTTCTATGCCTCCTAACTCAAATAATATGAAAATATAGGTCACCAACAAAATCTACGTGTTTAATTGATGAAAAAAAATTCACCAAAATTTATTGACAAATATTAATTTCCAAAGACTGAGCAGACGTTAATTCAGCACTTCAATTAAAACCAACTAACAAATTAAGTGTTCAAAATATACCTAGTAAGAGCCAAAGCACGGTGATCAACATAATAATAGGCAAGGACTTGTGTCAGATCAGTTATATATTTCAAGTATTTTTAGAAAACAGCACATGCTACATGCTTCAGTTTAACAGATTATCGATTTTTTTGTAAACTAGAAAACTACAGTAGTTCCTATAAACATGGTTCCATTTAAGGAGAGCATAATTAGTCTCTTCTTGTTCATATAAGAAAGAATATTGAATTCTAGCAATGGTATTTGAATGAATCAAGTATGTGTCATTGTTACTTGTATCTCAACAAAGGTCACATGACTAGCATACTACACTGGTTGGAAGGGGGCCTGGACAATTTCCGAAGGACCTTACTATAAAAGACCATTTTTTTTAATATAAAAAAGATATAATCAGCATGCTTCAAATCTCAGTAATAATAGAGCTTTGTAATGATTATAACTTGAGATAACAAAACAAAAGTTTGCAATTACAGTAAAACTTCAAATAATCCAATACCTATATCACACTATTTGGCTCTCGTGAAGAAGCTATTGAAAGGACACCATGTGAAGGGACGGAAAATTTAAGGAAAAAATTGGCATACTACCACTTTGAAGGCAGTGAGGAGGGAACCCATTCAGAAAATATATACATCAAGCCTACGCCAATCAGGCACACCAATTCTCTTAGTCACTAATCCCAAAAGAGCTCGTCCCCCATCAACAACGAGCCAATTATACCCAAACCACCCTCGTCAAAATCCATCTCAACACTGAACTCCTCAAAACCCCCATCCTCATCTGAGAAATCCGACCTCCCCCTCCTCCTCCCCTTCCCTTTCCCTCTCCCCTTTTTCCTTCCCTGAGAACTCACCCCGGTAATCACCTCAAACACATCGTCAAAGTCATCACTCTCTTCATCCTCACCAAACTCTATCCATGAATTCGTAAAGGACGCATCTTCGTCATCCTCTTCTTCATCTTCTTCCCTGTCAAAGCTCCTGCCGCCCTGCATTTTGGACTTCAACATCTTGTCAGTTATTTCCCCTCTCTCGACTTGGGCCCACGGGAGCCAAATATCTGCTCTTCGACCCAGAGCCCGTTGCTTATCACCAACCACAACTGTACGCAACTCAGCCTCGCGTGCCATTTGGATTGTTTCAACAAAATCAGAGTCGTCTGATACTAAGACCATCCAGTCGACCCCACGTGCCAAAGATTGCCTCACTCGCTTTTTCAAAGCTACATCTGCAGCTTGTGGCTTAGATTTCACAGTTTGAACATTTACACCAGCACGTTTCAACTCGGAGGCCAGACCATAACCAACTTTAGGAGTTAGCAGTTCCCTTGCTGTCTCCTCATACTTGGGGTTACCATTGATGTACCGGTCCCGAAACCTATCAAACAGAAATGTTATCTTGTCAGATATTTCACAACAAAATATCTGGCATTCCTAATTATTTTGATCGAAATCGATTAGCATTGTAAGGAGAAACAATACTTCTGCTGCTTCTTGCCCTTGAGGGACCGCATCCTATTGACCTTCTTCATGCGCTCCCTTTCATGCAACTGCTTAAAATGTCGCTTCAGCTCCGGTCTGGTCGTAAACTTTCTCCCACACATTCCGCATGTGTACGGATCAGTCGGTGTCACCAACCCTTTCTTCTCAAGCAAGTCGAGTTGGCGCCGTTCGTTACGCTCCGACCTTACCCGTTCTGGCACGTACGAGAAGGCGTGCTGGTTTGCATATGCCGAGAAGTCCCCGACTTGTCCGAGGAGTGAGGAGGTGTGCTTGAGTGAGGCCGCGGCGTCAAAAGGGGCCCCACGTGGTGGCTTGTTGTCGAGGTCCCAGAGGATGACGACCGAAGGAAGCCGGGCCAAGAAAACTCCATCTCGGCCCGGGAGCATCTCGATCTCCGCCGCCGAGGCGAGAGGCGGTTTCGATTGGTCTGAGTTGGCAGTGGCGAGAGTTGTAGTTAGGCGACGGGAAGGGGTAAAACAGAGGGGTTTGAGAGAGAGAGGTGCAAAAGAGGGGGCATGGGAAGAGGCGCGTAGGAAAGGGAAGAGGCATGGCGAATTGGTCGGAAGGGGAAGAGTGGCGAAAGCGAGTGGAGGCATTAGTGGCGAAAAGGCGAGAGGAGAGAAGCTATCCTCCTGATTATCCCTTTCAGTTTAGGAATTTGGATAATTTAGGATCAACGAACGACTCAATGGAGATATTTCATCCAGGCCTTACAGGCTGCAAAAGAGAGCACTTTATGAGACCAAGGCCCATAAAGAACTGTTCAAGTTCTATCACGGGCCTTATTGGGTTTAGGCCGATCCAAATGGGCGGGTGATATACCACTAGTTTAGGCGAGTCCAGGCACAAGATTGCAGCTTGGGCGGTCCACAAATAAATCGGATAATTCAATTTGAATCTGCATAAATGTGTGTGTGCGTGTGTGTGTGTGTTTGATGTTAATTTTATAATTATAGTGAAGATTATATGTTTGATTGTTTATAATCTCAATAAAAAAATAATTTAAAAATATAAACTGCAAATATGATATATATCATTTTTTCAAATGTATATATAAAATTCTGTACATTTGGATTTCATCTTTGTGAAAATCAATATTTAAGATATTTGTAAGTATGAGTTGTAGATGATTATTTAGCGTTCATTTTTCATGCTCCTGACATCCCTTAGAATGAGACTAAATACCATAAAATTATTAGATAATTCGTATTAATTCTATTTTTCTATTTGAAAAAAAATTAAAAGCTAAATACGAGGATTACGTTTGAATCCATCTCTTAAAGTAGATCATAAATACATTCATTTCGACCCTCGTTCAATTTTAAAAAAAAAACCTAGTATATTCATTTCTCATAGAAGCCGTGTATGTTTCAAGTAATGGTAATAATGTAATATATGAAGTATGAGGAGGGTTCAAATGCATCATTGTTTTTATGCTCTAATATGCTCCACATTCTTTATTTTCGTTATCAAAGTTCGAACTGTCAATCCGAACCGGTCAACATGATCTCCATAATAAAATATGCTTAGAGATCAAATTTTATATTTTTTTACTATTTTTTAGATAAGTACAAAATCATTGTTTTAAGGAGATTCTGGACTATCGATAAAGTGATACCGTATCTATATAAAAATTAGTAAAAATAAATCTAAAAAATATAAAATTTGGTCTTCAAGTATATTTTATTATGAATATCATATTCAGCAATTCGGATCGATTGTTTGGACTTTAAAAAGATAGATAAAAAATGTGGAGCATATTGTAGTACAAAATAACGATGTATTTGAACCCTCCTTGTAAAATATATATTGTACTTTCCCATGTTATGTGATTATAAATAATATATTTTGAGTTTTCTAGACAAAAGCACTTTATTATGGAGAGCAACTTGGGTCCGATGGCCATCAGACTCAAAGTGGTTCCAACGTTTTCTCTTGCCGTCCGATCTGCTTTATGATTCGTGCCCGCAACTTTTGTACATGCTTTAAAATTCGTGCTCACAAATTCTAAAGTAGATCAGACGTGAGAGAATCTGTTGGAACCACTTTGAGGGCCGATGGCCATCGAACCCAAACTGTTTCCTTTATTATGTTCTAGGGATTGAAAACAAAGTGTAGACAGGGAAGGTGAACAAAAAGGTAAGGCTATAGATTTTTGGATTTGGGATCTCGATCGCTAATGTCATTCGAGTTTAATTAACCCGCTAGCAGCTCTAAAAATCAGCCCCCGACAAATGGTGAACAAAAAGGTAAGGCGGTTGCTTTTGTCTTGCCTTTTCTTTTTCATCTCTTTTTCTAAAATTTTGTAATGTCTTCTCCGACATTGGTTGGAAGTTGGAAGTTGGAACTGAGGAAGTTGCTACGTTGCTACCTGTGGTTCGCAACAAAGTAGTAGGACACGTGCAAAATCTAATGTTATTATGAGCATTTTTTTTTTCTCCAAATTCTGATTGCATATTTGTATGAGTCACATTGTTCACTTGTCTATATATTATTGACTCATTTTTCTTTAAAATATACTTTATTTATCATATATATATTTTTCAAAAAAAAGTTACAAAAGTGTACTTGTATTCAAATAATTATACAATTGAGTATTCTAAATTTTTTAATGATTCTCATCCTTAGAAAGGAATAGGATCTTCTTTAATGATTCTATTAAGGTAATTGGTTTTAAGATTATTTCTTTTGCTACTTTCAGACTTAGTAATTTATTTTTTAAATTAAGTCTAATACTTTTCTCTGATGTTAAGAATCTCTCAGACTTAATTCTGGAGAAAGAGGTTAGCAATTTCTGTGTCTATGTCTATTCTCAATTGGAGACCGAACATGCCCTTAACAACATTCCTAAAAGGAACCAATTTAGGTCGAATGGGCATCAGACTCAATTCGAGTCCAATGAATTCCACATACATCCGATCCGCTTTAAGATTACGCGAATCGTTTCAATAAGTGTGTGCGTCAGCTTTAATATTAGTGTGCATGAATCTTAAAACAGATCGAATAGACGTAGAAGTCCTTGAATTAAAATTTGAGTCTGATGTCCATTGGATCCAAATTAGTTCCTTCCTAGAGTAATACAAAAATTCAATAATTACTCAAAAAAAAATGGAGGAAACAAATAGCATACCTTTTTTTGTCTTCAATGATTTTTTTATGTTCTACTGTCGTCCAAGTTAAGATGTATGAATTTCAAAATAAGTTAATCAGATAGAAATATTTTTATATCCATGATACATTAAACTAACGGAAAAGATCTTTTTTCATATTCATACTCGACAAGTTAATAAGAAGAACATTATTAATAGATCAATATTTTATCTAGTACGATACGAATCAGACAAACAGTTAGAAGGGTGCCATGGACACCCTTATTCGTTCCAATTCACAAATATTTTTTTTAGCAGTTTTGAAATTCGAACCAGTGAAATATTTCACTAGATGTGGAGTCGATAGAGTACTAGAGCCAAATATTTTTTTTAATTAATAAAATCAGAATCAATGCTGCTACAATACCCAACATTAATTGCTTTTCTCATTGCCTTTTCTTTTATTAATTGCTTTTCTGTCTCGGTGATACACACTGATACTGTTAAATTATGGTCTGATTAGAATCCTAGCTATTCATGCACGTAGCTAGATTCGATATCGATCGATCTACAGACACAGCATTCATGCAAGCAATAAAAGGAGAGAGGTGTGTAGAGAAACAACTCGTGACATAATAGTGACGTCCATTTCATGGGGAAGGGAAAAGGCCACGAGAGACGAGATTTTTTTATAAAACATAAATAAAAAAATTAAAGTTAAGCTGTCGATATGATTACCGACGGATTTATAAAAAGCATAAGGAACGGCTTGCCAATCCGTTCCCCATTTTTTTTTTTTTACGAGAACGGAATCGGAAGCCGTTCCCTGCTAATTTTCGCCGGATCCGTGTGGCTTTCGTGTTGCTGCCTGGGGAACGGACTGCCAAACCGTTCCCTATATTCCCAGAACCAAAAAAAAAAAAAAATACGGAGAACGGATTCCCAAACCGTTCTCTACAGTAATTTTTTTTTTTTTTTTTTTTTTTTTTACAGTTTGTTTATAAAATAAATCATATATTTTGTTTGATTTTGTATATTAACAATAAGATTAATGGAACAATTTGAATATATTTTTTTTGTGTATTTTGACCATTTTATCATTTTATCATTTTAACAAATCAATTGATTGGTTTTTTATATAAAAAAGCAATAAATATTTCCGTAAAGAAAATTAAAAGAAAATGTAAAAGTGAATTACAATAACAATACTAAAAATTTGTATATCTGGATATTTTTTTCTAGGAAATAATGTCTCTGAATGATTAATGGACATATTTTCCATAATCTAACATCTTTTATGGCAAAAATCGACTCTATTTTAATTTTTTTTATCAAAACTTATGGTTACAGAAACTTCTAAATCCTCCATGTAGTAGACCAATGTATCATTATTTTAAAAAATCGACCAATTAGAATACTAACATATTTTTCATAAATAAAACACTTATTTTATATTTTTACAAAAAATAAGTACTTTTTAAATTAAAATGAGTTTTAATAAAAATAACAATTAAATGATTAAATTTGTTTGTTTTTAAAATTTAAAAAAATAATATGTACATTTGAAAACCAATCCATTGATTTTTATATATTTATTGATTTTTTTATATAGAAAATCAATTCATTGATTCGATAAAATGATAAAATGGTCAAAATACACAAAAAAAATATATTCAAATTGTTCCATTAATCTTATTGTTAATATACAAAATCAAACAAAATATATTATTTATTTTATAAACAAAATGTAAAAAAAAAAAAAAAAAAAAAAAATTACTGTAGAGAACGGCTTCCCAAGCCGTTCTCTCTATTTTTTTTTTGAAGAAGGAAATTTTCGGATTTTCTGTTGCAGCTGCTGTGCTGTTGATGCGAAACAGATGAAAAATGAGAAAAATGATCAGGGAACGGCTTACGCTTCCGTTCTCGTAAAAAAAAAAAATTGGGGAACGGCTTGCGCTTCCGTTCCTTATGCTTTTTATAAAACTGTCGGCAATCATATCGACAGATTAATTTTAATATTTTTATTTATGCTTTATAAAAAATTCTCACGAGAGACAGGAGGCGCAACAGATCCTCTTTGTCTGCTTCATATGTGCCCCAGATCAGAGGCGGTGCAGTGTTTTTAAAGGCAAGTAGTTATTAAAAAAAGCAAGGAGACTTGAGAGCTATAGCCTAGCTAGCTGTTCAGTACACTTTTTTTTTTTTCTGAAGGTAAATAAACAAAGCGACACGAGAGAGAGAGATCGAGGAAGAAATACCGTAAAATATAAAGGTGATACTGCTTGGGATTTGGAGTATAGATGGTTTGGTGCGACAATGAGATAAGATCTTGATTAGACTAAGAGATTAATGTCATCATGATGTCAGGATGAGGAAAAGTGCACTGTGGCTTAGCCAGAAATACCACAACATGCGGCGAGTCGGCGACAGTCATCAAAACATTCAAAAATTCGTGATTCGAAAATAATTCAGATATAATTCAAAAATAATTCGGTATTATTCAGATCAGAGATCTCAATTCTGTAAGGGAGTAAAAACAAAAATAAAATAGCCAAAAAATAAAATTCTGAAAAAAAATTCGTAAAATTCGAAAATTATTCGGTCAAAGTTCAGTCAATCGAATAATTCGGCGTTCAGTTCGGCATCACAAAAAAACCAAATAATTCGCGAATTATTCGCGAATCTTGTCACTATGAAACATATGAGTGAAAATTATATTTCATAATTAAGGAGTGGGACGTTTTGAATCACATTCAGTTTGATATTCGACAGGAGTCATCTAATACTTACTAGCGTTTATGTGCATTTAATTGGTGTCAATTTTGAAATTGTTCGTACAAATTTTTGATGCGGAATGAAGCTGGATATTTTTATTTTTTAAAATATAAATTGGCGATCAAGTTACTCAATACATTTTAAATTTTTGTAAATTTTGATCCCATTACTTTCTAGATAGGAGTTATGTCTTTGACACTAGATAAAAGACAAGATTATAAAATCGAAACTGATTATTGAAACAAATTTGATCTGATATTAATCAAACTGACTCTGATTTCATTTCTAGAACTTCCTATACATAGATCAAATACCAAGGACCGCTATGCATGCACATGTTATTCATGAACACCCGAGAGTTGTAGTTTTTAATTTTACAGATGAAGAGATGCATTTCTTGACATTTAATTGTGCTTAGAAATCCTGAAAATAGTTGGGCTAATTCTTACGGAATAAAGTAATTCGGTTGTAATTTTTCGTAAATTGATGGTGCTTAAAATGTATATATCTCGTCTGAGTTCGTGACTGTGTAATGGAGGATTTGATTTTGTAAAAACAAAGCGTTTTGAGTTATCACTTATTACAAGTTTAGTAAAAATAAACAAAAGGGAAATGCTTTAATTTAATAACTGTTGAATAAGTTAGGTTGTTCCCGACAGTCAAAAGACATTGTGCTACTAGCTAGTGTACAATTTTGCTATATATAATTTCCCATGCACGCGTACCCACTATACAGTATTCGCATATATATAAAATATAATCTATCCTACATTTTTTTAAACGGAATTTCATAACAAATTGAGATCTCGTGCCTGTTAACCGGATAAATTTTGTCTTGGTAAATAATATATGAAGATTCGACAACTGATTGGTTTTCAAAATTTAATATGCATGATTAATTAATTATCTTTAATTTTTGTTATTTGCGATTAACTATTAATTTCGGCACTAGCTTCATAGCCTAACATGTTTTACAAAACACACACACGAGGTTGGCTAATATCAAATCGATTGTTCCTGAGGTCCCGTGCAACTAAGTTATTTTTTAATTTTCAAAGTCAAAAAAATTGATCCAAACCGTTAGATGTGATCTCTATTTGATTACATACCAAATTTTACATTTTTTGGAATTTGTTTACTATTTATTAAGCCACTTTGAAAATCGATGATCAAACGGTGACTTAACCAAACAATAAAACCAGTCTGGACCATTAGATCACCGATTTTCAAAGTGACTTAATAAATAGTAAAAAAAATCCAAAAAAAATGTAAAATTTGGTTTCCAAGTACATTTTAATATAGAGATCGCATCTAATAGTTTGGATCGACTTTTTGGATTTTAAAAATTGAAAAACGACTTAGTTGCACGGGACCTCGGGAACAATCGATTTGTTATTAGCCAACCTCATGTACACACACACACACACACACACACACACATATAGAGTTGGGCTATAGTGAGTTGCGAAGTAAGAGCATTGTTTTAAAGTTCAAAACACTGATCCGAATCGCTCAACATGATCTCCATATTGAAATGTGCTTGGAGACCAAATTTTACATTTTTTTAATTTTTTTCCTATTTATTAAGCCACTTTGAAAATCGATGATCGATGGTCCAGAAATTTTTATTGTTTGTTTTACTGTTCACAGTGAATCGGCGATTGGCTTAATAAATAGTAAAAAAAATTCAAAAAATGTAAAATTTGGTCTCCAAGAACATTTCAATGTGGAGAATATATTAGAAGGTTCGAATCGGCTATTTGAACTTTGGAAATGAAGATATAGCGTGGAGTACAAATATATTTTACTCCATGAAACATCCTATTCAACCTCTATATATATGTGTGTGTGTCTATATATATATATATGAGGAGGGTTCCAATGCCTCATCTTCTCATACCTCATTCATATCTCATATTATATATCTCTATTTTCAAAGTCCAATCGATCCGAACCGTTCAACATGATATTCATGCTAAAATATGCTTAGGGATGAAATTTATAATTTTTGCAATTTTTTTACTTTTTTTTAAGATAGGTACAAGTTTACTGTTTTTTTAACGGTCCAGATACAGTGATTTTGTACCTATCTTAAAAAATAGTAAAAAAATTGCAAAAATTATAAAATTTCATCTCCAAGCATATTTTAGTATGAATATCATGTTGAACGATTCGGATCGATAGTTTGGATTTTGAAAATAGAGATATATAACATGAGATATGGATGAGGTATAAGGAGATGAGGCATTGTATATATATTATTAAATATATATGAATAATTGTGTATAATTGATTAATTATTATTTTTTTCTTTGGCATCTTTAATTGTTAATAAATAATATAAAAAGTACTAACTGAACAAGTTAATTTTTAATATAAGTCGATCATGCTTAAAAGTTTCATGCATGCATGCTTAGGAGTTAATTAGTACCTACCCAAACCAATCAAATTAAATGTAGTTGCTTTCGCAAGTATGTTGGCAACATGTATTGTATTTTTTTTATAATTAAAGTGGCCTACTTATATATTTTTAAATCATTAACAAAGAGCTTACGTACAAGGAGACCAAAAAAAATATACATGAGTGGATGAATATACAATTAAATCAAGGAGTCAAGGAGCTGTTGACAAATACTTTATCAAAGCTCACGCTTCAGACACATACATCAGCTAAAATGCCAAATAAAGAATTTATTACACAATTCGGAATTTACACATCACAATTAACTTCAACATGATTCCTTAAAGCATTTGTATCCCTAAAAACTCTTAGAATTTTTAAATAACTGTTAACAGAATTTTAAAAAATTTAGACTGTCTGAATTTCTAAATCTCTACATCCCTGAAATTAAAATTAGAATTTCTTAATTGCCACATAGCGTTTAATTAAAATAATATTAAAAATTAAGCGAATACGGATCGATTATTTTGCCATATCAGAGTTTTGAAATAGTTTCATATTTAGAAACTATTGAACAAAATTGTTAAATATGAAATCCATCTACATCTCTGAAACTGATTTAGAAATTGATTTAAAAACTGTCAAGTCAGCTTTGAAACTTCAAGAATTTCAGAGATGCAGATGCTCTTACTCTATAAATTCCCATCTAGAAGAAGGCCATGGACATACATGACATTTGATGAAGAAGCTAGCATGTGCTTTTCCTAATGTTAGTTCTATAATGAGATGACAACCAAAAAGAAAAGGCAGTAGAGGATTATATGGACCACCTTGACTTTTAGTTAACACTTGTCTCTTAATTAAGTTGAAAAATGGCCCCATTGGGATCTTGTTCATACAATGGTTTGATCCTCTAATTCCAAAGTTTAGGGATTTTGAAGGAAGCACTGACTTATTTTCTGCATTCCTTGCCCGGCCTGGATAGGGAAATAGCTGGAGAACACGCACTGCATTTAATGGGTTCTGGATTTGCTGTCCCAATCCTTTTGAGTTGGTTTATGTAGGGATATTGATTATTGGTGGTGTCACTGTCTGAGAACCTTTTTTATATTATTGCTGTTCATGTACTTTTGAATAAAGAAAAAAAAAATTGTTAGGTGTTATTTTAATCGGTATATACATAACGTATATTATAAATATATTTCTTTACTAACTGCAATCACTTTGACACTATTTTTAGAAATATATAAGAATATATATACGAAGCACGTTAATTGATGCTGTTTGGTCAAAAATATTTACAATGATACAAGCAAGTTCAACTAATATACCAATAAGAAATGAACAAGCTTAACTCAACAAATAACTCAACAGAGAACAAAGATAATTCGAAAGCTTTTTCACAATCTAATTTTGACTTATTTTTCCACCAAAATCATCTAAACATTAGTGCTCCTTCAACTACTTTTCACTTCCCAAATACTCTCAATGAAAAAGACCTAGTGCACTAAAAACTCACAAAACAATAATATATACTCCCTCTTTTATCCTATATTAATGACACACATAAACACACACTTAACACTTGGCTGATTAATGGCATACATGCTCTAAAAATATCAGTTATTTCACAAGTTTTTGATAGCATTGCCTCCTGATTTTGCAAAAACTTCAATCATGAAAATTGTAGAACATACTTTAAGCTTTCCATAGTATTTTGAATCACTTTAATTGGACCTCGTATGAAAGATTTATGAACAAAATACATCAGTGTCTCAGTCTGAAGCATATGTGGCGGCTTTGTTGGAACCGCTTATATGTTGGTGTCATTCTGTTTTTTTATTTTTATTTTAAGTGTTTGAGTATTGTCAAGGTACGTTGAGGCATCCAAAATGGTATCAAGACATTTCATTGTACGTAACAGTGAGACTTATCAATTGAAGGAGCAACAGAGCAATGCGGTCCAAATAGTGTCATTAATTGTGACAAAAAAATATATATGAAAATCACAATTAGGTCGTCTCCTTATAATTCCTTCATTTTTGTTTAAATATATTATAATTTATTAGATGAGATTTTTTTTTTTAAGTCACATGAACAAGAACTTATTTACCAAGTACAATATTATTTAGATGGCAAACCAACTAATTAACAAAAAAAAAATCAATATTTTAGAAAGCAATTAACACTAAAATTGAAAATAAAAAATCTGAATGGGGTTGTTATGTCCTACTTATTAGCTCAAGTCATGTAGAATTAAGTACAACACAAAAGGATAGGTAAGTTGAGGGGTTACAAGGTGTGTGAACCAAGATCAAGTCAGATGAGATGAGATGAGCCCTTGACCCAAGCTCTTACATTAAAGTCCTCGCCCACTTAAAAGAAACGACACAAACTAAGCAAGGGAAAGGGACCGTGTCGGTATGGCACAAAGTGGGTAAATATTCCTGCGGTACCCTACCGTAGAGAATCATTTAGGTGTCTATCTAGATTTAAAGATTTGCTTCAAGATTCGTGCCACATTGCAACGATTGTTAGAGATCTTATTTCACACGGTAGGGTACCGGATATGGATCTGAACCACACAAAGTGAGCAAACGAGCATAGAGCATTCATTCTTCCAGTGGCACTTAGACAACTTGCGCGTTACCCGGTCCCCTAAAAACCCTACAGTTTGTCCCCTCCTCCCGTCCCTTTCTTTATCTCTCTCTCTCTCTCTCTTCATATATAGCCAGAGACGCTTGTTTGCCAAGCCTCTCGTTTTACAGTTGCATATATATGTGTGTGTGTGTGTCGCGACGACTAAGGAACAGAATCGAAGAAAAATTAATGGAGTTGGAGCTGGGACTAGGACTAGGCCCCTCTTGTACTACAAAGGAGGGGGTTGAGTTGAGAGGAGGAGAAGACAGGTTCGCTAAGAAGAGAAGATTTGAGGAAGCATTTGAGATGACAACCTTGCCTCTATTTATTGATGGATGCGAAGGTAGCAGCGACGGAGAAGTTGCTGATTCACGTAATGACGATTGCAATCACTCTCGGTACTTCAATTATTTGAATCAAATTTTCTATAGCAGCAGAGAATTGATTTGATTGATTAGAAGTGATAGTCAATTTATAATAATTGTTTAATATAACACTTTCACCAAGGAATTAAACATGTACATGCAGATAATTATATATCTAATTATTTGCTTGAGATTAAAGCTATGTATGTATGTATGTATCCTTAATTATCTAATTTGAACTGCTATATATAACTAATTTTTAGAACAAAGGAACTGGTGGGGTGGCCACCGTTCAAATGCTCATGGACAAAAGGCGGCAGTAGTTGTGATGATGCTGAGCAAGCGAGCTATGTGAAGGTTACAATGGAAGGAGTGTTAATTGGGAGGAAGTTGGATCTAGCTCTTCACAATTCCTACGAAGATCTCTTTAACACGCTTCACCGAATGTTCCCTTGCAAGCATCCAGCTGGTATATATATGTGTATATATAGTACATGTTAATTAGACATATTATTTACCGAAATTAATTCAGATGTACCTTTAAATATATAATAATTAACACGTCCAGCATGTAATTGACAAATTTGCAATTAATCATTTTTTTTCCAGATATTAATTAGTATTTCCATTGTCCAATGTGGTTGGCGAAAAGAGTACCATGCAAGTACAATATTCTTATTCGTTGTCGCTAATGAAAAGCTGATACAATGCAGATGGCAAGGCTTCTTGCAATCATCATCACAATATGGTGACATACGAGGATGGAGATGGAGATTGGATGTTGATTGGAGATTTGCCATGGGAGTAAGTGCCCCAAACAAATAATAAATAAATATCGACTATAAAAAAAGCCTTCCAAAAATCTCCGAACAGAAAAGAAAGAAACATGTACAGGTACGGGTGGAAACGGATCGGATAATATCCGGCCGTATCGATCTGGATCCGTATCTGAAAATTAAATACGGATATCTAATATCTGCGTGGATACGGATACGGATTTGGTTTTGAATTTTAATTATCTATATCTGAATAGTAGATGTATACCATATAATTTAATATATATATTATGAAAATATTTATATATATATATATATATATATATATATATCTACGGATATCGATATTTGATCCATATCTATACGTATCCGTATCCGAAAAACAAAAGCGGATACGGATATGATTTTACACTATCCGATCCGTTTGCACCCCTATGTACAGGCATATGTTACATGTATTTCTTTGTTAATTAATATGTTGTTGCCTTAATTTGTTTATAGGGTTTTTGTAAAATCGGTGAAGCGCATCAAGATAGTCGGATCAAGCAAGCAAGAGGAGACAGCTCGTAATTACTAATTAATTAGCAAATAAATCTAGGTGTTATATATATATCTTATTCTTATGCTTAGTTTTCCTTAATTTTTTATATAAATTAAATAGTAAAGGCTATTTAAGTTGGGGCAGTCTATATAGTTGGTTTTGCCTTCCTGTTGGTTTTGTCATGTATTAGTGATGACCTAATTTTAGCTGTAAAAATTAAATACGGTCTTGGCAGGTGTACTGATTGAGTTGCCTATGAAGAGTAACCATGCAATTCCATCTCTCTTTTTTCTTTCTTTTTTTTTTTTAGAACGTTGGCATCCAACACATCTGTATATATTATCATTTATAATCGAATGTATATTATACACGAAGTGAAGGATTCTGAATGAATATCATAATAACATGTTAGAATCAAATCAATGGGCAGATAAATTTATTAATTAATTATGACATTCTAATTAGAAAGTAATGAACTAATATATAAATGACTTACAAAATATCATAAGTGCTCTAATAAGTTCAACTAAATTAGTAGCTAAAGGGATAAACGATATCTTCAGTAGTGAATCTTCTTTATCACTTTAAAAGACAATTGAGCTTTCTGAAACCAAAATCGATATATATATATAAGGTCTCATGTTGAATGAAATAGGTGCCGCATTTTTCTATTTTCATCAAAAACAGAAAACAAAAAATTCAATGTTAAGGCAGTATGAGGAGAAATGGGGAAGCTACTTGGAAGAAAGAATAGTTTCTGATCCATACAGCACCATCTTCAAAAGGGGAGCAGCTTGGGTCTGATGTCCATCGGACTCAAACTGGATCTGATGGGTTCCATAACCGTCCAATCCGCTTTAAGAGTTGTGTGTCGCTTTAATATCCGTGCGTATCTGTTTTAATATCCGTCTGCACGGTCTTAAAGTGGATCGGATGGTTATGGAATCCATCGAACCCAGTTTGAGTCCGATGGGCATCGGACCCAAGCTGCTCCCCTTCAAAAGAAGCTGATTATGCTGATGGAATCAGGACAGTCCGATGTTAATCAAAATCATTTGATTCACATTAAGATTCGCACGGACTGTTTTAAGATAGTGCAAATCAGGTGTGCACGGATTTCAATGCAGATCGAACGGTTCTGACCGAACATCAGATTGGAGTTAAGACTTATGTTCATCGGACCACCTAAGCCTAATAAATATTATATATAGCTGATTATACGAGAAATTTGTGTAGATCAAGTGTGCACGGATCTTGATGTGGATTGAGCGGCACCGATGGGACATCAGATCGTCCCCCACTCAATGCTTGATAATAAATGTTAGCTGATTGATTATACTGGAAAATGGCCCTTTGAATTGACTCGTGCGTTGAACTGTTTCTACAAAAAAGATAAATTGATGCATGATGTCTGAAACCCTTCTTTTCTTTTTCCTTCCTCTGCAAAACATGCAGACCCATCAATCGATTACACTTTTACTAATTTTGCTCAATTTTTTCAACATCAGCTATTCAAAGAAATATTCCAACTATTTTGGGCCTACTCTCTGGGCCCAGACAGCAATTATTATAGACCTTTTGAGGGAAGACGTAGGTGCATGGGCCTCCGCCGAGGGAAAAAAAGTTCATCAAATAGAGGTATTGCTCGGAAGCCAGCTCAGAGATGTTTTGCTTGATTAAGCCTATGTTCTCTGAATTTAATAGTTTGCTGAGATGCGATGCCACCCTTGTTGGAGTTGTCATTAATTGCTTAGTACTAGTGGCCCGCACAGTTGTAACGCTTCGACCTTTGTTATTACTTGCGTGGCATAAGAAAACCGAAATTTTTATTCATAACCTAAAAAAAAAAGAAATCGAAATTTCAAACATAACCTCGGATTTCCTAAAACTCTGATTGTGCCTCTACCTCTGCCATTGCCAGCGGTAGGGAATGGGAGCCTGACCATAGTGACAAATCAAAAGTTCGGATTTAGTTTAGCGTTTGTGATTCGAGTATAATTCGGAGATGATTCGGTATAACAAGGAAGCAAAAAAAAAAACCCCTCAAAAACAGGAAAAAAAATTTGGCCTTTTTTTTTGCATTTTAATCGCGAATAATTCGTTATTCGCGTTTTATTCGGAGTTCGGTTCGGATATAATATAGCAAAAAAACAAATTAATCGCGAGTATTGTTACTATGTGCCTGCCTACCGATTTTTTTTAGTTATGCCAGCGGTAGGAGGCAGAGGGTATTGTTGCCAACATAAGAGTACAATACGAGAATTTGAAAATCCGAGGTTACATTTAGATTTTCGAACTTTTTTTAGGTTATGGATAAAAATTTCGGATAAGAGAAGTATATATTTTTTTTAATCTAATAAGAAGTATGGAGGATTGGAGGCACATATTTAGGGGGTGCTGGAAAAAAATACACTATCCAGGTGTGAAATTTTTTTTTCTTAATATCAGCCTTACTCTCAATAATTACTATCTTATTCTTGCTTCACGCGGGTAATTAATGCATTTCAAAGGAGAAAAATAACGCTTTTGACTGGCTGCTGGTTTTGTTTAATTTGTTAAAAACGGATGTGTTTTTTTTACTTAATCCACATGCTCATACTTATATTAGTATGGTGTCCCGTTGCAACGCGGGGACGTATTATAAGCAAACAAAAAAATTGCTGCAATTTGTAACGTAAAGTCCTAAAAATAAATTTAAAAGTAGAAAATCATCTAACTATCTGTCCATTCAAATTACACGAAACAGATTGGAAAGATATAATTATTTTCATGAGCACAAAACTTGTTCTTCATCTATTCAAAAAAATGATTTTCTCTACAAATTAGGAAAGATTGAATAATTTTCATTTTCATTGTCGAAATTATAGAGGAAGAGGAGAAATGAAATAGAGGAAACAAAGAAATAAGAAAATAATTTAATTGCAGGATATAGTTTTAAGGAGAAATAAGGAAACATATCGCTAGAGATTTATTCAATTTTAATTGTGACAAACTATATAGCAGTATGTATGGCTAGTATGTTTTTAACTAAATTTAAATTTCTACACATAAAATAAATGTATTTAATCAAAAGAAGACATATTATGTAATTGGATGACTGATATTAAATTCGAAAATTTATCTTTCAATCTCAGCCATTGGCGAATCAGAACAACTACGTGCATAATATAAAAATAGAGATGTACAATTATATTTTACCTTTTTCGGGAGAGGCTATTAATATTAGTAAAACTAGAACACTATGTTATACCCGAGGTCTCATTGTATATTTGTATCCGATAATTAAAATTTTACAGATAATTTTACATTTTTATTAAAGTTTTGAGTAAAGGCCAAAGGTCAAGCCACTCAGTTATTTAATATCCACGAAGGATTGCTCCTTCTGGGTTCCAAGCATGCAACCCCCCACATAGAGAGCATTGTCTTTACCACTAGACCAAATACTGGTTCTTCATTTTTATTAAAGTTATATGTATATATTTGTAATTATTAAAAAATGATTAATTTAGTTCACCAGATTTATCAAATAAACTTATTTTAACTTAATTTCTTTGTTAATAAATAAAATTTTATGAAATATCCATTTATGATAATAAATTTTATAGCGTATTTTAAAATAAAGTTTTCTGGCATATATAATTATTTCCATTCTTAATTCAAACTTTTTTAGTTTCATTTGATTTCCTGATATGCAATTATTTTCATTTAAAAATAAAAGAAAAATATAACCACTTTTAATTCAAGAGGTGCCTCACCTAGGGGTGTAAACGGTTGGATACGGATTGGATAGTGGTCAAATCATATCTTTATCCGTTATAATTTTTCAGATATGGATACGGATACGAATCGGATGTTAAACGGATACCGATACAGATCGGATATCGGACGGATACGAATACGAATACTGATATGAATATAGTTCGGATAATTAAAAATAAATTACTAATGTACATTCTAGTAAAGAATTATATCTAAATATAACTTTTTCATTCATAAATTAGATATAATATTTGTCATAATAAGTTTGTTTGTTACAAAACACACATCAAATTATCAAAACATTAGTCACTAATTATATAATAATGTTATATTATTCATCAGGATATATATATATATATGCAGTTTAATAAATCATTGGTATGTATATATAATTTAATAATTTAATTTAAGAACATAGAGTATATTTGTTGTGGTTTAGGAGTTAAATGGTCGGATACGGATAGTTATGGATAATTAAAAGTCTTACCGTATCCTTATTCGTTAAAATTTTTCAAATACAGATACGGATACGGATAGTCTCGGATATGGATACGGATCGAATAATTTAAGTAACTTTCCGGATTCAGATTTGGACGAAATTGGATAATATCAAATCCGTTTACACCCCTAGACTCACCCCTATAACCTCTTATAACCGTCTCTCTTAATTCCGTCTATGTGTCTCTCTCTCATTCTCTTCCGGAAAAAAAAATATATAATAACAAAAACCAAATGAAAAAGTGAGAAAAGAGAAAGTTATCTTGACCAATATTTTGAGATTCAATTTTAATGTATGATTCGAATTCTGATTATATCACAGTGATTCTAAATTATCGTTACAATTCAATTGGGAATTCAGAATATCTCGTTATCAGATAATTGGATTTTTTTTATAATCTGTGTTTTTGTTTTGTATGGTTGATTTGAATATTGGTATTGCATATTGGATTATGTTGACATAATTAACATGATAGCGGGTCAGATGTTGGAATTTGATTTGTAATTGTAGCTTTCCATTGTTGGTTGGACTTCTCAATGGGTTGGCGGCCTTCTAATTTTGAATGAATTTCTCATTTGATTGACAGTTTACTTAATTGTGTTATGAAAATGTGGGAATCACCTGTGGTAAAGATTAAACATGTGTGAATATGATGTGACTTGTTTTACATGTAACTTAGACCGGCATGCTATCGTCGGTTAAATATGCATGCATAATGTGATGTATATTTGTATGGATTAATCCGACATGTTTGAATGGTTGTTAAATTACGTTAATTATAGAGAAGTGTGTCGTTAAATAAATAATCACGTTTCAAATGATTAAAATCTCAGCTAATAAGTTTAAATCTGATTAGTTATTTAAATCCAATTCATTGTTTTTTTTTTGGCTCTCCGGACAAAAAATCACACTAAATTAATCACAATAATGTTTTTTTACTTTTTGTCTTAATCGTTTAAGAACTAAATTTCATATGTTATTGACTTGCGTGCATAATTTATAGTGTAGACAAAATTAACAGTTTAACATTTGTGTTTAATATTTTAAATTGGATTAACAACGATAAAGTGTTTGATGATCAGTGGCATGATGGTGGGACCAAACAACTCAGCAAGGGAATCCTCTTTCGAAAAAAAAAAAAAAGAAGTAGAATTATTCATTTAAAAATATATATATGTAAATGCTTCTTTCGATTAACACATGCGAGTGGGAATTTTTTTTTTAAAAAGGCAAATCCAATAAAAAAACAATGTGTCGCATTTTTACTTAATGCAAGTACGTATAAAGAATATATATTCTGCAATTTTTCTTTCTATAAAATGTTATTTTAATAAATTTCGCATATTTTTTATGGAGGGTTCAAATGGACCATTTTTTTGGTGTACCATTATACTCTACATCGTTTATCTCTATTTTCAAAGTCCGAACGGTCGATCCGAACTGCTCAACATGATCTTCATAATAAAATATGCTTGGAGACCAAATTTTATATTTTTTAGAATTTTTTACTATTTTTTTTCATAAGTACAAAATCATTGTTTTAAGGAGATTCTGGACCATCCGATGAAGTGATATTGTACCTATGAAAAAAAAAGTAGTTAAAATTTTCTAAAAAAATATAAAATTTGGTCTCCAAGCATATTTTATTATGAAGAACATGTTTAGCAGTTCGGATCGACTGTACGGATCTTGAAAACAAATATAAACGATGTGGAGTATATTGGAGCATATTGGAGCACCAAAAAAATAATACATTTGAACCCTCTTCTTTTTGAGGATGTTATACTAAAATTGACATATAAAAATCAGCTGAACAATTATGGATAAGTGGTAAATAAGTTCAACTAGAAATATCTAAAAAGTGTTAGCATTATGTTAGAATTGTGTCTTGAATATTGGATAATGCAGAGACGAAAAATTATCAAGAAATAGTACTAGTAACAACTAAAATCGATTAGAATTGTCCTTATTTGAAAACTTATCTGCAAAAACCGTAACAATAAACTGTATTAGCAAGGGTATATTTACAAGATAAGTAAGTTTGAAGGTCCTTACTCAAAATTTCAGAAAGTATTGTTCAAAGTTTCAAACTGCAAAAGCGAAGTCAAAAACCCACCGAAAGCTATTTCCGAGCTCAAGCTGTCAAGCTTTTCAAGGTGTTCAGATTTTTTTTCTCTGTTGAAATTGAATAACAAACAATCAATAGCAGATCAAAAGGACGAACCCCACGAGAAATAATCCATGCGTCTCCGTTCTAAGTTGGCGCGGTTTCTTCTATGGCTAGTCCGATGCGGGAAGGCCGGTGATAGGTAAGAGTAAGACTGCGTTCTTCTTCTGATCTCTTGATCGATTTAATTCAAAGCGATTTGAAATTCTGGCGATGTAAGTTAATTGTATTTTTCTTTGCAATTTATAAGTGTGAAGGAAGAAGGAAGCAATTCAACTAGATGGATATTTTCCTTGAAGGAATTGCATTCAGCGACGAATAGTTTTAATTACGACAACAAAATAGGTGAAGGTCCTTTCGGTAGTGTATATTGGGGACAGCTTTGGGATGGTACTCAGGTGATAATTTATGATTTTGTCTCCTCAGTTTTCCTTTTGGTTGATTATTTGCAGTTAATTGATCTTTTCATTTTGTTAATAACCAAAACTGTGGACTTTGGACTATTTGATGAATTGATTTTAATAGATCATAATTTGATCATCAGTTACTTGTACCTAATTATCTAATTACTAATTAGCGTAATTTACCATAGACATTGTTTGTGCTAGATCCTATCAGTGTCAAATTGTTAATGGAGGTGCTCCGTAAGTCAATCAATTTGATCCTGATTATCAATGGAGAAAGAAAGTAATAACTGCCATATTTTAATCTATTTGTATGCAACCTCCAATGTTTCCTGATGAGAGTATTTACCAGTTTATTCACAAGAGAAAAAAAATACTGGAAATTCTGCACGAGGGAGCTTATACTATATAATTGTTTCAAGAAGATTTCTATGACAAAATACTTACAAAACAATCTTCTTCACTTTCAGATTGTGGTCAAGAGACTAAAAGTTCTTAGCAACCGATCTGAGGTAGATTTTGCAGCTGATGTCGAGGTTTTGGGAGGCGTAAAGCACAAGAACCTTCTCAGTTTTCGTGGATACTGCTCAGAGGGGCAGGAGCGACTAGTGGTGTATGATTACATTCAGAACTTGAGCCTCTTATCCCACCTCCATGGGAGCCACGCACCAGAGCGCCTTCTAGACTGGAGAAGAAGGATGGCTATTGCCATTGGATCTGCTCAGGGCATAACGTAAGTATATCATTTTTGACAACGTAATTACCAGAATATTATTGTTGATTTAAAAATTAATGTGGTGAATCCTTCTTTTAAAGAAAAGTTAGTTGACCTAGGTAGTTCTGGCCCAGTTCCAACTGAAAATTTTAGCTATTATTTTTGTTTATTTGTTTGCATTCCATCTGGAAGAAAACGACTGGACCTAAGGCTAGCAAAAAATAAATTTAACGCTTGGCTTTTAACATAGTTACATAAATAATCTCATGCAGATATCTCCACAATCATACAAAACCACATATAATCCACACTGATATAAAGGCAAATAACATTCTTCTGGACACCAATTTCGAGGCACGTGTTGGAGATTTCGGGTTCTCACGGCTGATTCCAGATAGTGCTACTCACTTAACAAGAGCCATGAAGAGTGCACCGGGATATCTTGCACCAGAATACATCAGACTGGGACAGGCCACCAAAGCTTGTGATGTGTACAGCTTTGGTGTACTTCTCCTAGAGCTCGCTAGTGGGAGAAGACCTGTGGAAGCCCCGAGTGAGACAAAGGTTTCAGCAATTCAAGAATGGGCTTTCTTTTTGGCAAGGGAAAAGAGATTTGAAGAGATCGCCGACAAGAATTTAGGTGGCAAGTACTCTGAATCAGAGCTCAAGAGAGTAGTGCTTGTCGCACTTGCTTGCACGCAGCAAGAGGCAGAGAAACGGCCAATGATGGTTGAGGTGGTTGCAGTCCTTAGGGGAGAATCAAAGGAAATGTTGTCTAAGCTTGAACTAGATCAGATGTACAGACCAGAGGAAAAGATAATTTCTCAGGAGAGTTCAGTTCTAGATAGGCTCGGTGAAAGTCCTGAAATTTGAGGAAAATGTAGTTTGTTTTATTTTCAAATTATTCAAGTTATTTTTTTCTTGCGAATTATTTTGTTGAATGTTAATTGGTGAGCATTCTTAGTAATTGAATTGATTGATGTAGATAAACAGAAAGCTCCAAATGAGTTTGAGGCGCTGGTTTTGCTTTGCTTGAGATTTTACAAGAATTTTTATAATTGGAACTTGAAATGACGATGATTTACATTCAAAGATAAGTTTTTTGGGGCCGCAGATTAAACTAAATTTGCTTTTTTTTAACTTCTTTAGTTGCTTAATCCTGCTAAACACTAATTCGTTGATATAAATTAAGATCACCTCCTCTAACTTCTTTTTGTCCGGATCTTAATTTTTTTCATGGACTTTATGACACCTCTACCTCAGAGGACTTTATGACACCTCTAACCCTTTAGCTTAGTTTTTATCTACAAATTAAAACAACCGAGAAACTAGTGTAGATTAGATCACCTCCTCTAACCTCTATTTACCCAGATCTTAATCCTCTGCCCGGACTTTATAATACCTCAGAGGAATTTTTGACACGGGCAACACAGTCTGCTAGTGACTAAATCAGTGTAGAAGAGACTGCAACCAGCGATTTACTCCCTACCAGATGAAGAGACGTTGAATAGTTTGAAAGCTTTAGACAATATCACCAAGCCAATAAATGACAACCTTCAATTACGATATCTAAGCTTGCTGCACGAAAATAGTTGGCCAGCAGGGACTAGTACAAAAATATTACAAAAGTCTCAAATGTTCTATCAAGTCACCTTCTAAAAACCTACTGGCAAAATTCTAAAATTAACTCACTAGTAATGCCTTCTGCAGGCTACTAGAATTTTCCAAAATAACTGTCATACAGAAATGAAAGACCACATCAAGTGTTATATACAACATCTTATACCTGTGACACAACAGGGACATATCTGACATCCCCTGCAAACTCAGCAGGATTCCCTATTTCGAAATGTGCTCTTTAAGTGAAGGTGTCCTCTCTGTCACCTTCACCTGCATCACCTTCTTCCAGGTTACTGAACTCAAGGAAGTGGGTTGGCCTGTGGTCTTCGTGGTAGTACTCACGAGGCATTCCAAGCTTCACACCATACCTCATACTTGCCGTATGCTTTACACCCATGAAGTTGTAGTTCCACGGGCCATTATCAGGAACCTGTCATACAGGACAAAAATACATTTTGGTCAAAACACTGATATTAAAGTATCTTAGATCCCATTGGTGATGGCTCATTTCTGACAGATTCAAAACTAGAAAAAAAATTTGAAACAAACTAAAATAATTTATTGCAGTATTACCATGTAGAACCCCAAGAAACGGTCACTGAGAAGCATCTGAACCTTCTCATAATGAGTGGGAAGATATCCATGTGGATTGCTTCCAGTGTCCTTGTTGAGCCGGCCCCACTCATAACCACTTGGTGTCAGCTTGTATGCTGTCAAGGAGCAAGACCCAGGAGTGAAACTGCAGGTCAGTATGATACACTTCTCACCATCCCACTGTTTGTTGTTCTCAAGTACTTTGGCATGGGACGTCAAATCCTGCAACACAATTTTTTTAAGCTCAGAAACTTCCAAATAAGAACTAATAAATAGCCTTGTGATAGCTAAAAACAATCAAAGTACCTGTGGAGACAGTTGAGGAAGTTCATTTGGTTGGGTATGCATCCAGCCAAGAGGCTCCAAGTCATTAAGGAACTCATGTTCTGGGAGAGATGATGGGAGATGGACTTGCTGATGTGTGCCCCATTGAGGAACCAATACAATGCATCGAATCTCCTTGACTTGTGGGTTATCCTGAGGACTTAGGCCATACAAGTACCCAGCAATCTGGGTCCTGAGATCCGCTATGCAAATGAACTTTTTCAGTATATTTTTCGGCATAATGTATGTGTAGCCAGTTTCCTGTTTATGTAGCACAATGAAACAACAGAAGTGAGAAATCAAATTCAACCATGAATCCAAGAGTTTTTTATGAACTTCAGAAGTTCACTGCACTCACCTTAATATCATCAGAGTTGACATAAATATGGGACACACGGAGATGCAAATTGGTGGCAGAAATTGCCCTGACACGCCAATCGGTTTTGGACCCAAATGCTGCTTGCTCGTATGGACTGGTGGTCGTCACAATAAGCTCATCACCGTGCACATTTGTTGTCTTTGTCGTCACTGCAGTCAACTGGCTTGCTTCCTTGGCCTGTAAAACATTTAAGATCATCTCTCTCAACATGAACTACAGATAAATTCAGATAAAGAATAAGAAAATGTAACCAAAAGACTTACCTGCTTCTCAATTTCAGCAATCTGCTGCCTCTGCTGAGAGGGTGGAGCAATTTCAGCACCAAGGATGATGTCACGAATTTCAGACTGGGTGAGAGCAGATGTGTTCACATTATTCTTCTTAGCATAATCAGAGAGGATGAGATCCCTCAAAGCAACTTCAACCTTCATCCACTGTTCATCGGTAAGAGATGGCCAGATGTGGTGAGGCTCAGTGACGATAGTCTTGTCTGGTTTGAGGAGCATCTTGGCTTTTTCATTGTTTACATGCAGAGCACGTAGAATCAAAATGAGACGAGAGAAAGCAGTGTAAGATGAAATGCTCTTCAACCAATCATCATAGATATTGAAAAGAACCATCTGAGGTTCAGTAGCCTTTAAGATGAGATCACCAAACTTCTCGATTTTCAGGCAAGCCTGGAAAGGCAACTGAAGCTCACTGCCTTTGATGACGATGTTAGGGAAATCAAGCAAGTGCACTTCTAGAGGATCCAACATACCCTTGCGGGTCACAATAATTTGTTTCGGCTGTTCCTCAACAGGCAGGGACCGGACAAGAGCGGCAACCTCCTCTGCAGTTTTCCACTTCGCCAACTGACCGAGACGCTTCTGCCCAGCCCAGACACTGGTATGGATAACCTGCAGAATAAATGCTTTAATGTTGGCAAATATTATACCTTCCAAAAGTTTTTCGAACTTCAACAAAAAGGGAGCAAAAAATGTACCTTCAAAAAAAGCTGTCCTGTTCTAGGATTGAAAATGAAAATTGCACCATTAATGGGCTTCGTGGTGAGATTTCCCTCAAAAGTCTTATGGATCGTAACACGGTAGACATTGGTGTCATCCACAAACCAAATGATCTGGTTGCTAAAGATCTCACCATAGTTTTGAGATGAAAGATATGGCTCAGTGGGTTCGGATGAATAGAGCTGCAGACCTTTCCTGATTCTCTCCCTCAATACATACAATGCTGGATTTGACTGTGACAAATAAAAGATTATCAAGTAACCAGTTATATTAAGAATTATGAAAAAATAATTTACTATTCCTCCGGTGAAGAAAATATTGATAGATCCACAGAATAATGTACCTTCATGATCTTGTTCATTGCCTGGGCAATAAGTGGTTTTGATCCAGGAAACCAGTTGCCAAAAGCAGAATGCAAGTTGTATGCCAGATCAAGACCGATCATTACACCTGCAACAGGCAAAGGTTGAATTAGTAACTTCTGGCACACTATTTCATAAAAGTACCAAGTACAGAAATCCATGATGCTTACCTGTAGGTGATGGATAGATGGACATGTTATCAGTTGTGTAGTCCATGAATTTTGCCCTTGTGTATCGCTCAATATCATGTGAATCGTAGTCACCCCAGCGGAGTTGCACATCTATCCAGTACTTGTTGCTCGTCTTCTGGTCAAAGACATCCTTGGACTCAGCAACCAGACTGGGTTTGGACATAGGCCATTTATGTGCAGCAAAGAGAAGGATATCTGCACAAGAGCTGTTCATCTTGTAACTTTTCCTGGGATGAATTGTCTCTTTTTGTACAGTCTCAATTTCCAGTGCATCCAATTCCTGATCCAGCACTTGGCAAAGATCCATAACAACACTCTCATGGATCTTTTGCCACAAATGGGCACGGAAAATCTGGATCAGAGATATTTTCAGTGTTGGAATCTTCCCATGCATGAAGATTCCTGTGAGATCCAGCTGGACTTGGAAACCCACATAGACATTTGCACGATTGATGGTCGGGGACCACCAAAGTGTGAACCTACGATTTGGGATTTGGTTCAAACCCGACCGCTGAGCATTCGTCAGCTTCTTGTACTTCATGGACTCTTCAAAACCAGATGCCTTCTCCCAGAAGAGACCCTCCCAAGTCGGGAAATATGTACCCTTAAAAAGGGTATGCTCCAGTATACCCTCAACACCTCCAAGCGCTTGGATAACATCAGTACGATAATTATTCAAGTTCCATAGCTTGCCATCGTGCCGTTGATGGGTCCACCAGAAAGGATTCTGTTTCAGCACTTGGTACTGCTTGAAGTCGGTTCTTACTCTCCATCCCTTGTCATATGCCAATGTGTGACGATCTTTCTGGAAGAGGGTGTTGATACGAGGAATACCTCTGTCCCACGAATCCTCCAGATCTTCAAGTGTTAAGCGCCTGTTCTGGGATTGAGCTTCCTGCCTCTTCAAAGCATATTCAGCCCAACCACGTTGTGAATCAATAAATTCACTTTCCCACGGCTGGATATAGCGGTAAAGATTTGGAATAAGTTGATCCTCCTCATGGCTCATACCACTTCGGAAATGGGTCACACCAACATCTGTCTGCTTGCTGTACCTCAGGTCACTCTGAGGAATTAAAATGTGACCCATGGATAACATACCAAGGCCTCCAATTTCCTTTGGTGTGTAGAAAATAACAGGAGGGAACCTACTAGGCATCTTTGAGTTCAGCCCAATTTTAATACGGGTCTGAATCTTGTTTTCGCACTTCACAAGAAGATCAAGCAACTCCTGTGTATGAACAGTTGCTTCACGGAAGTATGTCATGAGGCCAATGAGAGCTGTGTTCCACTTGTTGACAATCTTGGTGAAGGTTGTGGATCCTGAGGACATGAGGATTTGCCTGACACGGTTCTCAAAGACCTTCATATGCTCATCATCAACTCGCAAGAAGGCTATTGCAGTTCTTTCTTTGGTTTGCTCGTTTTGCAAGTTCCAGACACCATCTCTTGTGTTGCTGAATGCCTCCTGAGTCATTCTAATCTTCGGGAGAATCCGAACTTCAAACCCACACCTGCAAACAAAGTAATTTTATTAAAATTACTGAAAAGGAAGTTGAAACGAAAATCTTTAAACAGGAGATATCATTGGTAAGGAATATGATGATAGACACAGTGTGAGATGGGCATAGAATGCAATGTGAAAAGGACAAACAGCAGGCATTAAACTTACATGCTAAACAGCAGATTAGGATTGTCCTTGCTGTACACAGAAACAAAACCATTTTCCCACTCAAGTGTAGTGATACTCCTAGGAAGGCGGTTCTTCATATCCCAGAAGACACTTCTGCCAAGGTTGACTGCACAAAATATTGCATATTAGTTAAAGAAATTGCACCATTATGAAATTATGGGCAACATGAAAGGATTATATGAAAGCAAAAAATTACCATCATGCTTCATGAGCCTCATTCTTGCGTCCCTCGGCCAACACTTCTTGTTATTATAGCCCACCATATTCTCATTGTTTGGATCAGGGTGTTCCGTCAGGTAACGCTGGATGAGATCTCGGGCTTCCTCATGGGTGAAC
Organism: Carex arenaria; assembly: GCA_964058825.1. Taxonomy (NCBI): domain Eukaryota; kingdom Viridiplantae; phylum Streptophyta; class Magnoliopsida; order Poales; family Cyperaceae; genus Carex; species Carex arenaria. The sequence goes on from CAXKVW010001086.1 coordinate 41,139, forward strand.
TTGAACAAAATATGCACCTTATCAATATACCTTGAGTATAACCTGATTGGATGTCTTGTCTCGACCCTGGTATCAGCATAAGTGATGAAATCATTTGGCATCTGTGGTGGCCCAGCAATCTCACTTGCCCTGGTCAGACCAAGCAGCAACAGATCCAGCACAAGGCCATAGTACTGCACCACAAAGGAAGCAAACTGAAGGCCCCTAATGAGACCATAAGAGTTTGTGTGACTCATATCCTTGTACGACAAGACAACATTGTTCTTTGCAGTCACATAATCAGCAATGTTGTGATCCAGCACCAAACGAAGAAGCCTAAAATTTAATTTAAAAATAAAATCAGTAACCCCAACTATAGACCTCTGGAAAGACAACCAGCCAAAAAGAAAAAAAAATATTGCGCATACCTGTTTAATAATGTCAGATCTATCTTGTCAAAAAATTTCTCAAACCTCGTCTGGAGCATCACAACACATTGGCCATCACCAGTGTCCCAAATACCTTGCAAATTATTAATGCCTTGGCACCACTTGTACACAAGAAGGGGCGGCGGCTCAGAATCAGCAGGTTTAACCCAATTTGGAAATAGGTGTCTCTTATCGCCTTCATACCACAAGTACTGATCAAGATATGCATCAGTGATCTTCTCCAAAGGCTCAATTTCATAAACAGGAATCAAGTAGCTGTACAAATCCATAAATTCTATGCCAACCTGGAGAGAGAGAGAGAGGTCGAGTTACATTTCAACATACTGAAGCAAAATGAAAAGCCAAAATTGAAGTATCTAGAATTGCATTTGGAATAAGATGGAAAATTACTTCTTTAAAAGCACGTTGAGTAAGAAGATGACGCTTGATTCTCGACAAAGCCTCATGTGGATTATCATATGCTTGTTCAATGAGGCCAAGTTCTTCCCTCTGCAGTTGATTTAATCTAACTGCGACACTATATGACTCTTTGAGCCTCTCCAGAGCCAGTATGAGAAGCTTGGTGTCATGCTTGTAAGACAATGGAGGGAAGGGAATGGGCGAGAACTTTCTCGACTCCAGCCAGTGGACAGTTGTTGTGTAAATTGCAACTGCTTCCTCCGGAGTGACATATGGACCATCCTTCAAATAATTGTGCTGCCTCTCCTGTAAACAATTATAACATGATAAGTTCAGATGAGGAAAAAGGAAAATCTTCTTACAAGGACAGAAAAGAATTGTAAAAACAATGAAAAATACTGGTGAAATTATACCTGTTCAGCCTTCAGCCATAGACGAGTCAGTCTTCCCAAATTCTTTCGGCATACAGTCTTGTCGACTGTCGCACCACGTCTGATACGTTCACGGTTGTAGTGAGCAACATTGGTCCACCAATCAGCCTTGGACTTCACGTAACGAAGAATCATATTTTCAATAGGTACAGGTAGACCAGGGACCTGCATAAGAATGGCGACGTAATTAAACATAGAATGAAAGAACAAATATAAATTATTAGTTGCTAATCAATAGAAAATATCATACCTTCCATGGGATGTTAGCTTTCCAACAACGCCATGCTTCACTTAAATGCTGCAAAATTGTTCTTGCCTTGTTTTGCTTAATGCCCTCTGAAGAGTGTAAAAGGTAACAAGAATAAAAAGCTTGACCAAGATTAAAATAGGTTAAAGTGGTGTTTTGTATAGCATTGCTCTTTTTGCATTAAAAGTTTTATTCATCAGCTGTCAAGGCATAGGTTCTTAAAAAAGGTTAAGTGGGACTTTGTACAGCACGGGTTTTGTGCTCTTTAGCATTAACAGTTTTTTTTTCATTTGCCATGAAGGCATGAGTTTTTTAGTTGAAGTAGAACAAGCATTGTTAACAACTCAAGGAGATGGTTGTTTGAGTATTTGTAGTTATATTATTATTTCAAGTATGGAGCTTCTTGTGGTTACTTCTCTATTAGTGGTAAGTATGAAAAGCACTCTCTGGTTCTATTATTATTTCAACAGTATAGAGCTTATTTTCTGATTACTTCTCTATTATTGGCAAGTATGAAAGCAACCCCTCCGCCTCTTAACAACTCAAGGAGATGGTTGTTTGAGTATTTGTAGTTATATTATTATTTCAAGTATGGAGCTTCTTGTGGTTACTTCTCTATTAGTGGTAAGTATGAAAAGCACTCTCTGGTTCTATTATTATTTCAACAGTATAGAGCTTATTTTCTGATTACTTCTCTATTATTGGCAAGTATGAAAGCAACCCCTCCGCCTCCCCACCCAAGAGAAAGGGCAGAGAGAGAGAGAGAGAGAGATGTCACTAACAGTACAAAACAACACTGGTTGAAATTCAACAGAAATGTTATCATCAGAGGCTATAATATTAACCTGGCATGGCATCGAGCACATCATGCATGACAGCAGCCCGAAGCTCCAAATCGAAGTGACTCTCCACGCGTTGCTTGGTAACAGTTTTAGCAACACCTTTTGAGTGCCTTCCTTCAAACTGCCTTGCTAGAAGATTGCCTAACCATCTTTCCAACAAGGGAACAATGCCCCGAAGGAAAAACAGCCAGACCCTCCACATGGGAGCCCAAAAACCACAACCAGGCCCTTTCCCAACTGGACCAGTGTTGAAACGGTAATAAATCAAGTGCTTCAGATCCTTGCACATTCTGATTTGTCTCATCAGTCGGTACTTATACCTGTACATACCAGTCAACTGGCCAACATGGGAGAAAATATACTGCAAACCGTCAGCCAACTGAAAGGCGTCAACATTGCCAAGCCGGAACTGGATGTTCGCATCAACCACCAGCTTTGTCAGACGCAATATCTCACGGCATAGATGAAAGGCATTTCCAAAACGGGACTTCTTTCTTTCCTTTGTTGTAAGGGTCTTCACAGGTTTCAGATTGAAGTTGTAATCCAAATGAAGGTAGTTCAAGTTCTTCCTGTGGATCAAAAGATTAAGCATGTTGTAACCCTGCTTGCAGACTTGGAGTCCAGCCTCAGCCCAATCAAGTTCTGTTGTTTGGAAGAACTTGGTGGCCTGGAGCGAGCGGAAAAGATGCTTCTTTTTCTGAGCCTTTGGGGGTCTGTGATGCAACTCATTCAGCACATAGCACTTCAGTAGCTTCTGATAGCTGACACGAACTTTGACAGGATATGAGGGTGGGCTGCAAAAGAAATTTAAGAACCAAAGATCACTAACACCCTCATAATAGTTCAGTGCTTGCTGTTTTATTTGGTGAAGTATAGAAGCACTGGCTAACCAAAGATTCAATCCAATACACATGAAAAGGTTGATAATTATATAAATAAACAAGCTATGAGTAATGGGAAAAGATGTCATGTGGTTCCTAGACATAAAAGGAAAGCTTACCAATGCTCCTTGTACCACTCTTTTACGAGAGGTATATCTTCAGCACGCCGCATCCTACCCGATCTCATATTAAAAGGCCGTGGAGCAAATAGCAAGGCAATTCCAGCAGCAGTGGTATCAGTGTAGAGCTGAGTCTGCCCGAGCAATGGTTCCACACCTTCGGGCAGGTAAAAATCATCTTCACCCTCCTCTTCGACCACTCGTCTGTCCTTCTTTCCAGAAGTGATAGGGTTTATCAGGGGATCGTAGTAGAATGCTGGCAAATCAGGATCCTCAGTTTTTATGTACATTATCATTGGGGTGTGATAAATCCCAAGCCTCACTTTTCTTGGTCTGTTGTTGTAGAGATGCGGGAACGCAATTTTATACTCCGTCCTAAGGGGCTGGCGAATAATGAGCTTGTTAATGTCATTAAATTCATTCCAATCCTCATCTCCTCTCTCCATGTCCCGGTACAAGGGCTCAAACTTCGGGCCTCCTGTAAACATTTCAAATCATCAACGTTCAATGATTAACATTAAATATACCACACACGATAATGCAAGAGCGTATACTTCACAAGGAAAATTACCTGGTATGCACATATTGAGGGCTTTGGCAGTAAAAAATGATTCCATGTCGAATAGGTAGAAGTAGTTGCGGTCAACCAAATCAGAGAGGAGTTGACCAGCAAGACGATAGAGAGTGGCCATTATAGGAAGTGACATATGCCACCTTCTATAGCTGGGCCCATTTATCAGCTTTGTCTTTACAAGAGGCTTGTGGTCATAAAACCATGTATAAACAGCAGAATCTTCTTCCTCGTCTAGTTCTAGTTGTATGGCCTCCAGTGGCTCCACATCCAGTAAGTTATCAGCATAGTCCAATGGAGGTTCCTCATCATCAAATGGAGGGAAGCGCATTCTTTTGAAGTGGCGTCTATCTCTCTTCTCTCTTCGCATCATAATCCACATCGTACCCCACTGTAGCCCACAATGAACAACTTTGTCAAAACAAAAGGAACAGCTAAAGAAAGAACAGAACATGACTTAAGGAAGAAGAGAGAAATAAAATAAGGAATACTCTTTCTTTTACCTGTGCCAAATATATGGGCTCAACTACCCAAGGAATTTCATTCACAAATGTAATTGCACCTGTGATGTGATAAAGTATTTTCACATTGCGAACCTGCAACCAAAGATAAAAAGAAAGAAGAATACATGAGACGAGAGTATACTTAAAACACGTGGTTAAAATGGTCAATAAAATGATGGAAGGTAATAAGAAAATAAAATACCTGCTCCCATGGCATGGGCATGTTTTCAAGAAGTTTGTATACTGCATGAGGAACAAACTTCAATGCACCGAGGTACACACGCTTATCATGACGATATTTCTTTGAGGACATGTCCCCATGATCCCTATAGGATAGAGTCCGAAAAGCATCGATTAGGAATGAAACAAATCATTAAAACAAAATTAAGTGGACAAAAACAATTAACTTGCCTATAGAGTTATGTTAGCCAGTTAGCGGATTGATTTATCTACCCATCTATATTAGGAATTCATCATTTGAAACCCGCAATAAGACTCCTAGTCAAAGAAAGCCGACATGAAAGGGATATCAACAGACAGAAACAATAGTATTTGTTTCGATTCAATCCAAAAAAACTGACCAAGTTTGTAATATAGAAATAGGAGACTAAAATATATACAAGCACCTTTATAAAAAACAAATGGTCCAGATAAATCTGGTAAACACTGAAGCACGTACGAAGTAAATACGTACTTTCAAGAGGATTTCAGCTCTAGCTCGATTTTCTAGTTCATAACCACTTGACATTGGAGTTCATTATGATAAATAGAGCAGAACTAAAACCCTTAAACCCTAAAAGCAACCCACTAGCAACCTCCGGATTCAAATAAATCCCCGAGTCTCTTAGTTCGAGAGATTCGGAAGGTAGATGAAACCCAAAATCCTAGGGGGAAAACAAAAGTTAAACAACAACGGATCTAAAGCACAGTAAAAACAGAAAAGTATACCTGATAATCTTACGAACATGCTCAGGCGGCATATCCTCCTTCTGCGCCTCCACAAAACCAAACTTTCTCTTATCACCGTACCGCTTTGAGTTGAGCTGGTGCCATTTGCGTGCCTTCTCCACCAGCTGCGCCTCCTGATCCGCCGCAGAGGGGCCATAGGAAGGCTGCCCAGGTGGAGGGGCAGGTCCTCCAGTCGTTCCAGGCGGCGGTGGCGCCGGCGTCGCCGCGCCGTTCCACATGGCAGCTCCTGATTCTTCTTTCTAGGGTTTATAACGAGGTTCGACTGTTCGAGAGAGATCGTGTTTTGAACAAAGGAAGAGAATTATCGCCTAGCCCTAACTGGAGGGAAGGTGAAACGAGTGTCTCAGTGTCTGCGACTTGTGTGGTGTTTAGTGTATAAGAATTGGACCTGTGGGCTATGGCGGTGGGTACAATGGGTCGACTCGAGTCGGTATCCTGGAACGAATACGCATCCTCTGAGATATCTCAAACTTTGCGTGACTTTAGGGAAAATCTTAATCGTTTAAATAGTTTTACACAAATCTCAAAGTACAAATAATAATGACCCCATGCGCTAACCCCGAATAGGCACGAACACGTCGGTCACGCAAAAATTGAGATATCTCAGAGGATACGTACCCTCCTGGAACTGGGTCAGTGAGATGGACTCGCTGTTTGTTCGACCAAGCATCCATGACCGAACTGGAAAGACTGATTAGAAACTTTGGACGAGTACAGGAACATGCATATTTCAGCATTTTCTGGACCCAGGCATGGCATTAGAATTTAATTATTAATAATTATATCAAACATGTGCAGGGGCGGAATTAGAAAATATCATTAGAGGTGGCTAAAAATTAAAATACACAAATGTGGCTAGTGGGAATTAAACTCATGCTCTCCCTAATCATAATATAAGCTCTTACCACTAGACTACAAGCAAAAATGTGATATTTATGAGGAGGGCTAGACTATATAAATTATTCCAAACAAATTAAAATTCAATTAAACTTTAATATACATAACTAAAATTTTAAAATCATAAAGGTGGCTTGACTACTTTTTTAATGATTAGATCCGCCCCTGAGTTACATGTGGGTTCAAAATTTGAATGAGGAGTTCATGAAAGATTGTAATACCAAAATTTACTTTCTTATTCAACAAAAAAAAAATAAGAGTGAGTCTATTATACTATGCATATCATGATTTGGTCCATAATACGAATCAATATTTTTGTTTTCAAAATCTTAACAGTCGATCCGAATTTAGAATATTTTTACTATTTTTTAAGATAGATAGAAAATCACAAGTTTTTTAATGGTCAAGTGATTTTATATCTATCTTAAAAAAATAGTAAAAAAATTCTAAAAAATATGAAATAAGTACATATTCATATGAAAATTATGTTGAACAGTCCGAATCGACCGTTAGAATTTTAAAAACAAAAATATTGATATATATTACGTACCAACTCGTGATATGCATAGTATCATAGACTCACTCAAAAAATAATATTATATCAAACACAAGTATGGAACACATTAGTATTTTTAACACATCCAAAGATGTTATGTTTTTATATGTTGTAGTTTTAGAAATATTTTTAGAGCAAAGTTAGAGTGTGATGTACTATCCGAGAAGGTTTGATAAATACAACTTCGAAATTTATTGAATTGGTTTGAAATGATAAATTCAAATTGTTGAAGCCCGTCTATTTCATGAGTGATGTATATACATGCAATTTTTTTAAAATTTAAAATTCATTTAATACAATATCAAACGGTCAAAAAACGATGAAAATGAATACATAAAATAATTTATAAAATAACTTATAAAAGGTTTATTTTTTTACTGGTTGATCTTGTACTAAATTAATTCGAAACTTTTAAAAAAATTCATGTATATGTATCGCTCATAAAGTAGATGGATTTCAATATTTTGAATTTGTCATTTGAAATCAATCCGAGAGACTTTTAAAATTGTGCTCGCCGAACTGGGAGCACATTTTGCTTATATTTTTAATAGGAGTCAAACCATTTATTAGTTGAGAGTTATGTAGTTATTAATTGAGTTTTATTGAATACTCTCATGAATACGTAAATTGGATTGAAAATTTTAATAAGAAATATAAAGGTCAAACTGAGTATACATAGCAATTTTTTCTCAAAAAATAATGAAAAATTAATACCAATTGTTGACAAAAGCTAATCCATCGGTCCCTAACAATTGAAAGCTCTACCCAGTCTCAACTCAATAATTCGAAAATTGGTGAAGTAAAAAATTCGTAATCTGAGAATAATTCGGAAGTATATATTGTGAGCAAAAAAAATGTGAAAACTCTGCAAATAATATGTAAAGTTAAAAATATTATAAAATTCACGAATAATTCGGATGCAGGCAAAGACAAAACATTTCTTATATAATTTTTTAGTAATGACTAGACTAGATTAATATTCACAAAATATTTTTATTCGGATTTTGAACTTGTAACTTTCCACATAGATTGGAGTGGAGTTAGACCTTAAAATTATGGGAATGAAACATAAACAGAGTCAACCGTATAAATTTTTTATGATGTGAGTGGGAGTCAATTTTATAGAGGAAAGGCTGATGTGTTACATGTAACATAGTGACATGTTGTGCTACCCCATCAAAAATCTATTGAATAGACTTCAGACGACTAATTCAAACCGCTAAAACAATCTACTACACGAATGATGTATTTACATATAAAATTACTATTTTTGCATTCATTTAGTATAAAGTCAAGCGGCAAAGAAATAATGAAAAAATAATGTATTAAAATTAACTTATAATTCTTCAATTTTGGCCGTTGGACTTTATATCAAATGAATTAAAAAAATTATAAATTTATATTTACATAGATCGGTTTCAATGGTTTGAATCGCTGTTGAGACATGTCCAGTAAATTTTTAAAGATGTGACATAACATGTCACTATACTACAAATAGCACGCTAGTTTTATTCATTTTACAGAATCCGCAATATTTTATTCTAAAATATATATAAAATCACATGTAACAAAAAATGAAACAATTAGAAATTGATTGACTCCCGTTTATCTTTAATATGTTTGTCTTTTTACCATCAGACTAAAAACTAATTCTTAAGATTAAATAAAATTTATCACTCTACACTGTTTTAAAGTAAGTGTAGTTTAATGAACGTCGACATAATCACATAAATTGTTCCTCGCAATTTATACAACAAACTGATTGCTGAAACGAAATTCCCGACACTTTGGATAGTGGGCTCACAATTAAGACACCTAAGAGATCCACATAAATCATTTATTCAGAACAAGTCTCTTTTCTAGAGGTGCAAATAGGTCGGATATTATCCGTTCATATTGGATCTGTTTTCAAAAATTAACTATAGATGTTTAAAGATCTGTGCAGATAAGAATATGGATAGGTTTTAAATTTTAATTATCCATATCGGAATAGTAGATATATAACATATAGTTTAATATATATTATGAAAAAAATATGTAATTCACCGATATATAACATATAGTTTAATATATATTATGAAAAAAAATATGTAATTCACCGTTGTAAAAAATCGGATATTTGTATCTGTATCAGTTTAATATCTGATACGTATCCACACTTGTCTAATATTCGATCCACATTTGTATCCAAAAAATAAAAAATGGATACGAATAATGATTTTATCAATATTCAATCCGTATCTAGTCCATCTGTACCCTTATTCTTTTCTCGTATTAAGCAAAATTGTGAATGTGACCTTTGTTTTTTGATGTATTTATTTCAGCGGATGGATGAAAAAATTGATATGTGAATGCCACTTTCTTGTGATACATTTTTTCATTTCATTATCCGGGTTAAACATGTACATTCACATTCGATCCTACCTGATTCTTATTTTGTATTTTGATATCAATATGGATCTTATCGTATCCGTATCGGAAAAGTAAAAGATATAATTTGACCATTATCCGCTCGGTCCAAATTGTTTGCACTCTTAATTAAGACATTAATCTTAGATTAATTCTTTTGTGGCTGGTACGGTCAAGAGCCCGGCATTTTTATTCATAACCAAAAAAAAATATAAAATATTATTAATAACCGCTCCCCCTCAACAATTTTACCCATGCCCAAACCGCCCCCCACCAACCCGCCCCCTTAGGGGGCGGTTTAACCCCCCACCAACCCGCCCCATGGGGGGGCGGTTTACTTTTTTTTTTTTTTTTTTTTTTTTTGCGATGATGGATTATTTATAATTATGTTTATAATTTATGTATTTTGTAATATTATGTATTTGTTTATATTTTTAATACGATGGATTTTATGATTTGTGAATAGTTTAAAACATAAGTTAACAAAATAATCAAATAACGTCTGAATGCAAGGTTAAACTTGATAATATTATATTTATGATTTATGATTTCATAATATCATATTTTGTAATATTATGTATTTATTTATATTTTTAATACGATGGATTTTATGATTTTATGATTTATGATTTTATGATTTATGATTTGTCAATATTACATATTTCATGTCTAAACTTCATAATATCATATTTATTCTTCTAAACTTTAAACACTTACAAATTTACTCATTTTAATCTCTTTGTCTGTTAAAGCTTATTTTAAATTTGTAAAATATCCATTATATCCTTTACTAAAAATAAATAAAAATATATCCATTATACCCTTTACTCATTTTATATCCATTATACCATTTATTAAAAAAAATATCCATTATGATTTTATGATTTATTCCTTTGTCTTTATTTAAGACACGCCTACGCTTCTTAGAATTAACGGAACTAGTAAACTATATTATAATTACAGGATCGCTAGAGCATATACCTTTCAGTCCTTGAAATCAAACTAGAAGACAAAATGTTTGTATGAGACTTCTCCTGTGGCAATTACACTTGCTACTGGTTCATTTCTCGGTACTGAAAATTATTTTTTGATATAAAAAAATTTAATTAAGATACTAAAAATCTTAAACTTAATTTTTGAGACACTAAACGACGTTTTTTGACGATTCTGATTTTTCCGGATACCCGGGGTAAATCCCGGGGTGACGGTCACCACCGTCTCCTCCTCCCCTTTCCGAATTGGGGTCATACGCGTAAATCCGACTTTCCTAGCAAAAGATATGGCCGTTTAAAGTTTAAAAAAAAAAAACGATGTTTCCGACTCTTGATCCATTTCATTTTTTTTAAGTTATGGCCGTTTTATTTTTTCTAATAACACAAAATGAAATATTTTACTTTTTCTTACAGCCGCGAAAAATCTGATCTGAAAAATATTGATCCGAATTATATATTTTTCTATCTAATTTCAAAGAAACATATAAAAAATTTCTAAATTATAACTTTTTTCAAAAAAAATTTGAGCCAGTTTGGGCAGTTTTGACATAATTTTGTTTTGATGGGCAATGTAAGTTTCGATGGGCATGGATAAAAATGACGGGTGTTTTGGCATAGACAATGAGATCACACTAATATTTTTTTTAATGAGCATCAGTGCATTGCTTAGATAAAAAAAAACAATTATTGTTATCTATCCATATCATGTGTTATGTATTCAAATCTTTATTTTTAAAATTCAAGTAATAAATTCAATCTGCTCAAACAAACATAATATTACAAAACAATTATTGTTATCTATCCATATCATGTGTTATTGTTAAACTATTCACAAATCATAAAATCTATCGTATTAAAAATATAAACAAATACATAATATTACAAAATACATAAATTATAAACATAATTATAAATAATCCATCATCGCAAAAAAAAAAAAGAAAAAAAAAAAAAGTAAACCGCCTCCCCATGGGGCGGGTTGGTGGGGGGGTAAACCGCCTCCCCATGGGGCGGGTTGGTGGGGGGGTAAACCGCCCCCTAGGGGGGCGGGTTGGTGGGGGGGTAAACCGCCCCCTGGGGGGGCGGTTTGGGCATGGGTAAAATTGTTGAGGGGGAGCAGTTATTAATAATATTTTATATTTTTTTTTGGTTATGAATAAAAATGCCGGGTCAAGAGCTGTCAAAATATTTTTTTTTTGTTCAAAGATGACTTTTCGCTGCGATATAAATTAATTTGTTCCCTCATATTCATCGTCCCCAGCCATCACAGTAAAAGGACAGCATTATTCAAATCATCGAACAGGATAACTTTACTTGTTTAGTTTATCAAATCATCCTGCTCTTGTAATATTTACTTGTGAATATATACAAGATAATATAATTACAACAAAGTATAACATCTAAGAGGAGAGATCCACTTACACTATTTTTTGGTGATATAAAATTACACCATCCATTTTAAAGCTTTTAAAGTCCAAATAGTCGATCCAAACCGCAACATGATCTCCATATTAAAATGTGCTTAGAGACCAATTTTTTTTATTTTTTTACTATTTATTAAGTATTTTACAAAATCGTTGTTTTCATATCGTTGAATTTTTATACCCATCTTAATAAATAGTAAAAAAATTAAAAAAAGTAAAATTTGATTTGCATGCACATTTTTATATATCCAACATGATGAACAGTTTGGATCGACTGTTTGAACTTTAAAAATGTAGAGTGTAATTTTGTGTCACCAAAAAATAGTGTAAGTGGATCCCTCCTCAACATATAAACGAATAATTAACAGTTAAACCCTAATTACAATGGTATTAGTTCCATAAAAAGACAGCTTTAACGAAGCATCCGAATTTTGTACGGATTAATCCTAAACGCAGTCTAAATCAATTTGCAAGAGTCCATCCATTGAGGACCTGTTCGGCTGCAGCCCGGGAACGGGTGAAAAGTAAACAGCAGGTTACTGTTCACGCGGGAAAAAAAAATTCAACTGAATATTTTTTTCTCCGCGTAAAACAGTAACATGCGGGATGGCAGCCGAACAGGCCCTGATTGTTTTCAGGGTCAATCCATACAAAAGGATTGGAAATTTTCATTTATAAAGCCAATGCGTCTAATTTGTTGATTTTTTAAGAATTTTGAAATAGTAAAAATATCAGTATTTGTATAAAGGAAATCTGTAGTACGCTTATTTTTCAGATTTTTTTTATTGAAACTCATTTTAAATTTGTAGTATTTGTATAAAGGAAATCTGTAGTGTAGTATGCTTATAATCCCTCCTCAACATTCAACATTTTTTTCAGAATTTTTTATTGAAACTCATTTTAAATTTATAAAGTATCAATTTTATCATTTACTAAAAAAATAAAAAAATATGTAGTATGCTTAAGAATAATGGTTTGTCTTCCAATTGATTAGTTTTCGAGGACAAACAATTTATTTCTCTACTTGTGACACATACACAGTGGCATTTAAGCATATGCTCTGTGTCTACATTATAAGTAAGAAATCGAAACACTTGCTCTCAAAACCGACCAATTAGAAGACAAATATTTTTCTTAAATAAATTACATATTTTTTATTTTTTTAAATAAAGGGTAAAATGGGTTTTAATGTAAAGGTAAATAATTTGGATAAATTAGTGACTTTTTGAAATTTAAAAGGCCCAATATGATATTATGAATTTTAGAGGGTAATATACGTAATTTCAGGGTTTTTAAGGGGTATACTTGTAATTCCCCCAAAGATTTCTTCAAAAACCTGATGTGTAATTCTGAATTTCCGAGGGCTCAATGAAAAAAGTTCGACTAGCCGGAGCCTCATTCCGAATTCACATCCTCTCTCTTACTGCACAAGGGAATCTTTTACAATTATTGAAACTGGACCATTCATTTTAACTTGGCACGTATCTCAAATCTCAATAATACTGCCCCTATTTCCCCCGAATCTCAAACCGTAAAGTGATGCCCATCCTCTGTAGTAATAGAGAGGATACGGATCCGCCTGGTTCCTTCCCGCATTCTGGTCGAGAATCCGTTGAACCTCGGCTGTTTTATCAGTGGGAGATGAAATCCTAAAATTTACCCTTTTTTTAATTATCAGCTGGCATCACTATCAGCCAATCAGGCTTAATAAATTTCACCCCCGGTGTCTCTCTCCGACGACCATGTCCTCCCATCGGTCTCTCTCTCTTGCTTTTTCCAAACGCAATTTCCCGCCTCAGTTTCTCAGCGATGCTCTCTCTCTTTCCCCTCATCCGCTCGAAAACTCGGTCAAACAATCCCTACCTCGAAACAAAGTCAACTCCTGGTGTTATCTCTAGTTCAATCGATAACCCTCCTAAACGACCTGAAAATGGAATCCCTGATCCTCTTCTTACTCGCTTCATCCCTCTTTCTTCTTCTCCCTTTAGTTACTGGTGCTGACATGGAAATTACTGGACTTACTGATCTAGAAGAAGGTTAAGCTCCTTTCTCTTTTTCTCAGTTCCAGCATCTTAAACTTATTTTGAATATGGAGATAACATCTGTCTTTATTCATTTTTTCCCCCAGATATTGCAATAAAATCAATCTACTACAAATGGAATATTTCTGATTGGAAACCTTTTGTGGATGGCAACCAGGACATATGCAATCCACATGGAAATGGAATTGCTTGGCCTTATATTAATTGTACAGACTGTCGAACTGGAGCGTCCTCTAATTCCTGCCACATAATATCCTTGTATATTTCAAAACTCATGACTGATTTTTCATGACATTTGTCATTTATTTTCATCGGGTCCCTTTTATTAATGATATCTTGTCTGATTTAATAAATATTGGAATTGCATGTGTGACTTGTTTTCTTTCTCTTCTGTGATCACTTCAGGGATTTGAGTAGCCAAAATATCAATGGTGGACTTCCACCAGAATTTTACAACTTACAATGGCTGACATACTTGTGAGTTGACTATTATTCTTGCAATTCCTCTTGATTTCTGGAAAACTTGAATTGGTTGTACCATTTTCGGAAACAATTTACTCATGATAGATGTAGCTAGAGTTTGTGTAAGATACTAGAAAATGCTATTTGCGTCTTTTTGGTTAGATACAACTGATTGTGATGTTTGAATTTATTTTGGAGATTTCCTGACTTGCATTCGCTCTTAATTACTAGGAATCTATATAACAACAGTATCTCGGATCTTATACTTCCAGAGATCGGCACATTAAGCAACATAACACACTTGTAATCCTCCACCTTGTTATCTTTTTTTCTAAACATACATTTGGTGAATTCTTATATTTCCCCTTACAAGTTGGATTTTCTTGTGTCATTAATCTTAGAGATTTGAGCATGAACAACTTTAGTGGCAATATTACAAAGGAGATCAGCAACCTTAATGGACTGACATATCTGTAAGCAGAATTTGTTATCTTTATCTGTTACCTTGACTTTGTGACTCCGATTGGGTTTCATTTCTAGCCTAAAGGCTTGGTTGTTGTAGAATAAATTATGTCAAGTATGTATAAACCTCAATAGATTTATTTCTCCAAATATAAGAAAAAAATTGAGTAACTGCTGTTTAACTGTTCAAGCATTCTGTATTGCAGCACAAAAGATGAGTTTTTGCGACTTGCGAGGCTTTATAAGGAGGAACTAAAATACACAAAGATTCTTTTCTAAATTTTAGTTTTGCAATTTTTATACAGGAATCTTAGCAAAAACATGTTGTCAGGTTCAGTGCCTTCAAAGCTTGGTGATATCGTCACCTTGAAGAACTTGTGGGTTCCTATTTTTTACTCTTTTTTTTATCTACGATGTATCTCTGCTCCCTTCAGTTTTATTGACAAATTTTTTGCTATTATGCTTGATACGATCTGATTTCTATATTAATTTCTCAATATAGGGATTTGAGTGTTAACATGTTATCTGGTAATGTGCCAAGTGAGCTCGGGAAGCTTACTAACCTTCAAGTCCTGTGAGCATGATGTTTTCCTATATTGTTCTTTCATTTACTCGGGAAAAGAAAATAAAGCTATCTTATTTGAATCAATTTTACACAATGACATGTTCTGAACAAATTCAGTCACTTAATATCTACTAATCAATTTGTTTGAACATATTCAACTAATTGAATTGCACTTGATTTCTACTGAGTGAAATTATGTTACTTTTAGTTTTGCACTTCCATTTACATGTGAATTGGCCAGTAGTAAGTGAATTGAACACAGTTAGTTAAAACTTTCCTTAAAAGGAAACAGGAAAAGTGAATTAATTTTGCAATTACAGGCTTACAGAAATTTGTCAATGCACTAGGATTTCATTTTCCAGGATTTGGTATCCCACTTGCATTTCCTCAGCGAACTTACAAAATGACACTTAATAAAAGCTGATATACTGCTTCAGAAAGCATATAGCTGCTTGAATATATCTGTGATGACGTAATAAACATTGGTAATGTGAAAAATTTAACATGCTTAAGACAACATTATACGGTGATTGTTCTAAAGCAGGAACCAGTCCCACTAGTGTTCATGAGAAATTCCTATGTTCTAACTTTCTAGTAAATTACTGATATTCATTGGGCCTTTTTAATTTTGGTGCAGTAAATTTAGTACTAACTACTTCAGTGGTTCCCTTCCTCAAGAACTGGGAAACTTGACGTCTCTTGAGGAGTTGTAAGTACTTGAAGTATTAACTGTCACTCTGTATACTACACATTTCTGTAACTCCGTGCACCTGTGGCTTGCTGTTGAGCTATCACATTCCTTATTTACTCTGCATATATGTTTGCATTATAGGTATTTCGACAGTAGTGGAGTGAGCGGATCGCTTGTTGTGTTGAAACCATTGAAGAAACTCCGAATTCTGTACTTTGATTTTGTTGGCTTAATTTATATATTTTATTATCAATCTATATGAATTTATGATGCATTGAGTCTAATTTGAAGGTACAAAATTATAGATTTACTGTATTAATGAATGCCTTTGCTATAGATGGGCATTTGACAATGACATTGACGGGGAACTCACAGCTATTAGTAACTTCACAAAACTTGAAGAACTGTATGGAAGTCTCTATGACGTCTTATTATTATTATATAGTTATTATACCCTTTGCGTAGTCTAAATTTAGTGTCTTTTCTTCCAGACGTATCTATGGGACTCTTATTGGAGGGCCTATTCCACATTTCTCTAACCTGGCGTTAATTCAAACATTGTGAGTGGGTTGGGTAGACTCGAGGCTATGCCTAGCATATGACTCATATATTTATTTGCTATATTATCATTTGAAAACCTGATAAAACAAGCTATATTATTACCCGGCTTTTACTTTTAACAATAAAATGAATTCACTTTCAAACCTGATATTTTCAGCTTCTCTAATTTCTTTTTGCTTAAACAGGCAGATTGGTGATCTTCTTCCTCCTGTCAGTTCACGTCTAGAAACAGATTCTGATTTTTCATTCTTGAAGAATATGAGTAACTTGAGAATACTGTAGGTTCAAATATAATTTGTTATTTCCAAAGATAGCAGAAATGTAATAGGAACTAACATCTCTTTTATTATGTGAAATAGGTCCCTGAGAAACTGTTCACTTATGAGCAGCACTTTTCCTACTATTCCAGGGCTCAAGAACTTAACTTACCTGTATATTTTTTTTTCCAATAATATAATTTCTTTGCTTTGCTATTGAATGTTATTTGAATTTGAAATTTTCTGTCGAATATTTCATCTTGAATAAAAAGTGCATGCAAACTGCCATCAACTGTTTGAGGAAGCATATAACTTACTAGTTTAGATATGGGGTTATCGATAAGTGGCATTATCCTTGAGTAAATGTATCTATCTATTGATTATCTTTTAGTTGAGTAAGACTTTTGGCACTTTTAAGCTCAT
The DNA here is from genome assembly GCA_964058825.1 of Carex arenaria. Classification (NCBI taxonomy): domain Eukaryota; kingdom Viridiplantae; phylum Streptophyta; class Magnoliopsida; order Poales; family Cyperaceae; genus Carex; species Carex arenaria. The sequence continues at coordinate 58,270 of CAXKVW010001086.1, forward strand.
TAAGGATAGGTGATTACGCTTACTTTGGAAACTAATGTTCCTTAAATGCTTTCACAATTTCTTAATCTGTTGCTTGCATTTGACAGAGATTTGAGCTTCAACAAGCTTCGTGGCACAATTCCTCCTGCCTATACAAAAAGTTTTTTCCCTGAATTGACACAATTGTAAGTAATAATTTAACGCCTTCTCAATCTATGTCATGCTTGCCTCTCTTTTTTTGGTATTTAAGTTTACCGGCCTTTCCAGTTGGTTTTGTTATGTGCCTCAACTTCTCAATCTATGTCATGCTTCTCTTTTTTGTGTTTACGTTTACGGGGCCTTTCCAGTTGGTTTTGTTATGTGCCTTTCATTATTCTCCTTGTTCTTCTTGCTACCTTCCAATTAACAATGGAGGCTTATGCACACTTAATACTCATATTGTAAATGGTGTCGTCTAATAAGATTAAGGCCATTAAGTTCCTTGCTATGCAACAAAGGCATCATTGCCAAGGTCAAGAGGAACTTGGGATTTTGCCTGGATACTAGTTGGCAATTATTGTTGAATATGCAATTAATTGGCATTTAACTGCTGCTTATGTGACCATTAATATATCGTTTAGCTTACTGTATGGCAGATACCTGTTATAGTTCAATCACACCATGCTAAGCTTGGGTAGCGTCTTCTGTGTTATTATGTTATGAGCCCTAGTTTTTCCTGCAGACATTTAATTTAACTTTTATGAAAGACATTTAACTTGTCTTTTATAAATTACATCATTGCTATAACGAGATGAACTATTGTTTCATTGCAAATTTGCAACTCCGTAAGCCAGCATTATATTTTTCATTCATCAATCAAATAAAAACTTCAAATTGTTGCAGATTTATTGGTGGAAATAAATTTAATGGCAGCCTTGAGGACATCATCTCTAAAAGCCTTTTGAATGGTGAATTGTAAGTGCATATAAGAATATTTCAAATGTTCACGATATTTTAGAATTTCCCTTTAGATAAATGGACTGAACAGATCTGTAAGTTGGTCGACTTTTACAGCTCACAGTATTTTCTATAAAATTATATTTTTTCATTGATATGAGTTTACCTCTCAGACAAATTAACTGGATTGTTTCACATATTGAAATGACATTCAACTCTGCACAATATGCTACCTGAAATGTTTTGGGCATTCCCAATTGAATTCTCTTGATCTGCCTGTACTCATGCATACTTCTCTCTGAATTATCTTGGTTATGGATCTTTTTCTTGGCATCACAAAATTTAGCTTACAAACAGAATTACACGCAAGAGCATATTTATTATTTCCTTTTGTTTTTAGCTAATTATGGTCACTGATTTTCTTCATTTAATTTTTGCAGAGATATCTCGTTCAATCCTATCTCAGGAAATTTGTCTTCATATCCAAATCTAAACATGTATGTGCCCAGTAGCTATTAGTGATATTGTGACTTGCAGTTATTCAATAGGCTGCTTCAAATTGCCTTTTGTTTGTCATGTTCTGACATGGTTTTAGTGTTGTACAGTAACTTCTTGGGAACTAACATCAATGCACAGACTATGTTCGGCAACAGGTAAGCAGATAATATTGGGATTATTTCATAATGTTCCTTTTTAGTCTTTTCTTTTCTTTTTCAAATTGAAGAATGAGGGAGGCAACTCTATAAAAAGAACAAGAAAAGAAAAGAAAAGAGAAAAGAAGCAAATTAACTATATTTTCAATTAAAATGATTTCTAGTAAGGTCTGAGATTTTAAGTATACATGGTATTGCAGTACTGATGAATTGTCTAGATTCTTTCTTGAAAGGCTAAAGGACCTGTTGGGACATCTGCTTTTCTACTCTAATTGTTTCAAGAACCTAGAATGCCACTGCTATGTTATTACAAATGTTCATCATCAAAAAATTATTAATTTTTACTGATAGTATTTCTCTGATGATAATGCAGCAGAGGTTCAGATATTTTAAACTTCATTGGAAATAAGTCGCTACAGAGTAATATCACAAACAGTAAGTGTGCTTTTAGAGACTATGGATTTTGTTCCCTTTTCACAAAATGTTTTAATCAAGTATTTTTGTTTTTTCTTTCTCTTTTTTTATTTTTATTTTTGCTGCTTGAATTCGATGTGCAAGACTTGATTTAAGCCTGAAATATGCCTCACTTAAACAATTAATCTCTGAAGACCAACAAAAATATTAATAATACCCGGAAAAAAAAGAAATATGACTTAAATGTTACCTATCCTGTTCGGTTCCACTAACATCAATACGTACTAGTACAATACCTGTGCTACTTCTGACCAGCATAGCATTTGCATTTAGTACCATAATGCTTGGTTCTAATAAAAAAGAAAATGATATAATGGAACATTAATTTGCAAAGCTTTGGAGTGCCTAAACTACCTTACCTAATTAGTTATGATAGTTAAACTAATGAAGAGTTACTTATTTCGGTAATTTGCATTGAAATTCATCATGACACCACTGACATCTATCCTCCTCCATTTTCTGATTTTTGTCATTATTTTATTGGCAGTTATTGGTTCTCCATTTGCAATCAAATGTGGTGCAGATGTTCAAAATATACTGCCACTTTCTTATTATCACAATGACTCTGATCACCTTGGAGCGGCAGATATTAACTTTGACCCTAAGTATCAGTGGGTTGTGAGTAATGTCG